>PVKA01005638.1:0-60383 GCA_004027165.1 Ctenomys sociabilis | reverse complement strand
CTTGTATTAGGATTTAATTTGCAGCAATAGGCTTAAATAAATAACATAGAAAACTACTCTGTGTTACACTATAAACTGCAACTTATTGCACTTTATATTCATTTTAAACATATTTTTCTAAGATTGCAATCTATCTTTCCTTCATTTGTGTTTGTCCAACATGATCTCTTTTTGGGTAATTGTGTAGGGAGCTGTTGTCCCCCCCTCCTGTAACCATGATGTTTTATGTGTATGCAGTGGAATTATACTTTTCCCTTTCTCCATACAATGCAATCTTATGGAATAATGAAATCTACCTGAATACTAAGACCCTTTGATGATCTTAAGTTTGATTTATGGTATTTGTGGCATGAAACGAGCACTTTATCTGTCCCCACACATTCAGCATGCAACAGTACACTGGGAAGAGTGAACTGAAAGCAGCCTTGCATTAAAAAATATATATATATATTATATATAATATATAATATATATATATATATATATATATATATATATATATATATATATATATATATATATATATATAATAGAACATGTGGCTGCCATCATGTGCAGTGGTGAAGCCACACTCTGAGGCCCATGGATGTGTGCGGCCAGATCTCTCCAAATTAGGATTAAGAAATGTGTGTAGAACAGGGATTAGTTATGACTGTAAGAGTCACTTTGATTTTTACCTTTCATGCTTAGGATCATTTTCTAAGATGCTCTTTCATTTTAATTATGCCAGTTAACAAAAATTAAAGAATGCCATCTTATATTTTTCTTTAAAGTTCATTTTAAAAGCACTCTGATTTCTGCTACATTTATTAGTTTTCTATATTCGTAAGTCACACATGTTATAAATTTGAAGGCCTGCATATATCTAAGATGTGATTATACATAAATTAGCACATCAGATTTCTCTGAGAACAGGTTTATAATCTATTCAGACAAATTTTATCCAAAAAGAAATCCAATAGACAACACCTTCATGAGTTTTAAAACTACTATTACAAGTTAGAGAGACACAGTGCTCCATAAAAATAACAAAAATGAAACCAAAAAAAGTAATGTTTTCTTCCATCTGCTCCTGGATAACAGGAAGACACCTATCTGATGGTTATATAGGCACAGGGGAAATTTAAACTAGACAATATTGAAATGTACCATAAAATCATTTTTCTTATGTTTTTTTTTAATTAGAATAGTCACAAGTAGACTTAAATAGAAATGTGTCTTATTTAAGTAATTATTCTCCATCATGTTTGATATTTGTTCATTTGTTTTAACGTTTTGTGATGATCTTAAATTCACTGATATTTTCTGTTTTTATGCTCAATTCCCTTCGTAATTATTCTTTATTTTCTTTTTATTTCTTTGTAGATCTTTCTAAATTATCAACAACTATAAAATGAATCTTTGACTTTATTTTCTGTATCTTTCATTTGGTATTTATTAACATATTACTTACTTGGTCCTTATAGCATAGGAATTCCAACAAGTTAAGACCTTTTATCTAAGTATGAACATTCTGTCAGTAATGTTACAGTTGTCATGCATATCAATAAAATAATTTTAAGCTATTAGTCATTTTGCAGATCATTTTATAGATAACAGTTATTGTAGAATATACACATAGATCACTTTTCTGGATTGTTCAACTACTCCATTCAGCAATTTCTTGTGGTATACTTCTATAAAAACATGTGAAAACTCTCTTACATCTTTAATAAGGGAAATGAGAAAGTTTGAAAAGTATGTATTTTAGCACATCACTAGGCAGAAGTAGATCCAGATGATATTTCAAAGATATGCTGGTTCACAAACTAGAATCTCTCATTTTCTCACAGATAACTTTAATATTTGATCAACAACAAGAACAACAAAATGCTAAATTTGAGTGAGCAATGAGATTTATCTCCAGAGCCCTCTGAATAGAATGAACTATTCATTACTACCCCAATTTAAAAATATTTACCTGAATGCTAAAACCCTTTGCTCATTTGTTTGTGCTTTAATTTTATTATTGTTTTGTTGTTGTTGCATTTGCAGTATATGAAGTTTATGGTTAACAAGGAAGTAGGTGCATGTAAACAAAACATTTGACTCTCAGCTGTTCACTTTTCCATTCCACCTACCTCCCTGCCTCTATCTCTACATCGCCTTTCTCCATTTTATTATTACTCATTACTTTTAGTTCTTATTTATGAATTATAATGCTTCCAGTCCTTGTGGATGTGTGCTACAATTTATGTACATACAATTTAGGTTTTTATTTTATCTCCCATTTTCCTCAGCCCTTGTCTTTTGTCTCGTAGGTACCCTTTGTGCTTACAAAAATCTCTGTTTCCTTATAACCAACCTTTATTTTTCTCTTTAATTACACTTTGCCTTATTCAAATGAGAGAGATTTTTGTGGTCTTCAAACTTGGAGATCTGATTTATTTCACTTACCTTTATGCTTTCCAGGCATATCCACTTTCTTACTAATGTCTCCACTTATCTTTCCTTTTAAAATAATAGTATTCCACTGTATATTGATACCACATGGATTGTATTAAAAAAGAAGTTGTTCTATATTGCTTGGAGGAATCTATGCTATATAACTGTCGTGGAAAACAGTATAAAAATTTTCAAAGAACTAAAACTAGAAATTCCATTTGTCCTAGATATTTCCCTTCTGACAATCTCCTTAAGCAGTGGAGGGCACCGTGTACAATATTACATACATAAAAATGTTTATGAAGCACAATTGGTAACAGCCGAGTCCTGGAAACAAACTATATATCCATCACTTCATGCAGAGGTAAGAAAATAGCCTTTGGTGACCCCTCCAAAGAGCCCCACCATATCTCAAAGTGATTAACATCATGGGACTATACATAAAATTTTTTTTGTAACAATTTATCTTTGATTATTAATACCTAAAGTAAAATGGCATAAATATGGTACAAATGCATTTCTTTCATAAGTTTCATTCCTGGATTCAGAAGGAAGCATTCTTTCACAGAAATCTTAGGTATCTGGTGTGTTTATATTTTTCACCATTCCTACCTATGAACTTTGCGACAATCACCCAAAGTGCAAAATGTTCTTTCAGCCTTTCATATCTAACTGTTTGATTTTTCTTACAGAAAATTTTCTCTGCCAAATGATCAATAATAATGCTTATAGAGACCTGGCCTCCCAGCATACAACTTTAAAGAAAATTGAGAAATGAAATATTCCTATGAAATCTACCAATAAAATGATATTGTTTTCCCTCAAAAAGCTAATAGTTTTTATTGTAGCACGTCTTTTTTTTTTTTTTTTTTTTTTTTTTTTTTTTTTTTTTTTTTTTTTTTTTTTTTTTTTTTTTTTTTTTTTTTTTTTTTTTTTTTTTTTTTCTTTTTGAGACAGGGTCTCACTATGCAGTTCAGGCTGGCCTTAAGCTCACTTAATAGCTCAGGCTGGTCTCGAACTCACAACAATCCTCCTGCCTCAGCCTCCCGAGTGCTGGGATTACAGGCATGCGCCACCATGCCCGGCATGTAGCACGTCTTTTGTTATAAAAACCAAACCGAGTGTCGCTGAACTGTTCAAATAATAATGTCATATGTTAACTACCGAAAGATTGTAGACATATGCCAAAAACCTATCAGGAGGCAAACTTACTTGGGTATAGTACAATGTAGTAATCAGCAAAACCTTCTGTGTGCTTAGCACTTGCAGCAGGGTTGAGTGAAAGTTCCTTTTCTATTTGACTTTAGTTAACAAAAATTAAACAACCACATGTAGATGATAGATACCGTATTAGATGCTAAATTCAGATTTTCTCTGCAAAGGAGAGAAATGTAAGTATTTGCTGAAAACCTCAAACATCATTAAACCATTCTAACCGCAAAAAAGAAAACCATTTTAATTTGAATTGAGTTAGGTTCGAATCAATAATTAACCTTACATATTTTAATTTTCAAAATGCTATAACATTTGTAATTAAAATGAATCAGTCAGTAGCTCTATAGGATATACTTTCAAATTCTAGACAAGAGCAAGGGAAATACTAGAAAAAAAAATTTAGCTTTTGGTTTTGTTTTGTTTTGGTTCGTTTTTGTTTTTAAGTAGAACTTTAATCCTGGTTTTCAGAGAGTAAGACCATGTCTCCAAACACCCTTCCACCTTTTCCTCTGCTTTGTAAGATTCTTACATAAATCTGCTGCAGAGGTGACCTGCAAAGTTATAATTTACTGAAATGAGCCCTCAGAGTCTTGCTTAGGTTCTGGAGCCCACAATGAAAGATTATTGATGTTTTCAGCAGAAAAGCTGTCAATTAGATGTACAGTTTGCCATAACAGCTCTAGGGTATAACCTGAACTCTTCTGAGAATTTATAGGAGCTGCTCTGCAGCCACAGGGCCACACACACACCTCTCCATTTCCGACAAGACAACCAGATGTTCACACTATTTGGAGTTTTGCCACAAATTGGATTACGGATTACATTCCTTTTTACCTTATAGCATTTTTGAGCTTAAGTCTAAATACTTATTTTTGGAACTTTTTATTTTTTACTGACTGTAAAGTGGTACATACCCATTGTGAATGATTTAGAATGTATAAAAAATAAGACCTGCCATAGCTTCTCATAATTCAAACACCATAGATATAATCATAGATGCTATGTTTTTGTTTTCGTTTTTTTCTAAGTTCATGAAGCTGCTACTTTCATTGTTAGCTTTTTCTTAAAAGTCATGAAAAAGTAAAAGCGTTTTCTTCAATTCTCTCTTCTCCCTCATTTCTGTGCCACACTTCACAATGCACAGTCACCTGGCTTCCTTCCTGCTAATCTCTGGTAGCTTTTGTTGCCAAGGACAACACTGTTTTTTGTCACTAATTTGAATGAACACTGTTCAGTCTTTATCTAAGTTGAATTCTCTGCAGTAGTTCTGAATCCCGCCCTGCCACCCAGGGAAGCTTATCAGGGCTGCTAATTCAGACTGCTTCCAAATTACTGCTTACCCTTTAAGACCAAACCTAGTCTACTTTGTGAGCCAAAGACGAATTAGGATTCACCCTATTTCTCTTCACTTGACAGTTTACCTCAAAAATTCAAAAAAAGAATCAAGGATATTACTCTTCAGTTCTTACCAAGAAACCATCCATAATGTGTCTGCCTCTTACCGCTCTCAAGCCAAGCAGGTTTCCTAGGACATGTGACTCTAAAAGGGACATGGTCAACCGCATGCAGTATAGCTCAGATCTGAATTCTGGAATTTCAGTTCTCCAGACCAGTGGTTACAGCAACTCAAAGTACATAGCTGCAAGACTGTGAATCAGAGATGTTTAAGAAAGTGAAATAAAACTGATACACTTTAAGACTTAAAGATAGAGAAATTGGTGCCATTTTCACACAAGGAAGTGAGCCATTAAAGACAGAAAATCCAAAACAGAAGCAACAAGCACTGCTTCCGGCTCTGGAATCTAGCTAGTTCTTAGGCTTTTCACTCTGTGCATGAGGAAAGCATTTTTTAATCTCTTAATCACCTTCCTATTACTGAGGCCCAATACCTGACATCTGCACCTGAAAGGAGAACCAGTTTATCTTGGCTCAGATTTTCTGAGATTATACTCCATTCATACTTCGCTCATGTCAAGGTCAAAAAAGCTTAGCAAAGGGAAGCGGCCCACAGGATGGTGGCAGGAAGCACAGCAACAAGGGCGGAGGCAGACAGGGAGCTGCATCTCTTTAGGCCACCCAAATGAGCAGCCGGGCCCACCTTCTAATGACACACTCAGCTCCTGACCTCCCCAAGTCATGTCATGTTACTCTTTCCCAACTTTTCCTTCCATTTTCTAAAAACAGGTCCATCATTTGAAGTTCTGCAACTGTCACAATCTGTTCAGTTTGGCAAACATTATAGTCACAAAACAATCGCCTTAATTTATAAATGGGTTAAGCACACTTAATAATTTTTGAGTCCTGTGTTCAGAATAGAATGGAGTAATCTGCATTTTTAGAGAACAAAACAGATTTGGGCTCTCGACGTGCTTAAGTGTTATAGAAAATTATTCTCCATAATTCTCTTTTTAAAAATACCTGAACTTTTGATAGTTTTTTGCTTATACCTCTTTGTAAGATATTTTAAGTTGTTAGCTATTTTTCATTTCTATAAATAATATAGAGAACTATTTTGTCTTTCTCTCTGAAGTCCCTCACAATTTTTGTTTCTGTTTGCCTATTATGATATCACTAAAGCAAACAAATAATACAAAATTCAACTATCATAGGCACATTTAAAGTATCTTAAATTTGATTTTAGCTTCAGCATGATGTTTCATAGTTACACTAAGGACACAAGTCAATCATGATCCTGTCAGTTAATCTTTAGCTATTTATATTTCTTATAATTATAAAGCACTGAATAAACATAGTGTGCACTTTGGCAAATGAACTACTTCAAATGATGAGTCACAAAGAATGAGCTAACTTGATTAAGCAGTATTAGTATTTCCAGTAATGCTATAATTTGTAACATATGCTGCAAACATTATGCCAATCTGTATTTCTACCACCAATTGCACAGTTGTCTTTATGTAGGTGGAAAAGATGAATATTTAGGATGTAAATTATAAAAATAGTCTATACTTATGTGTCTGATTTGAAACTCTCTCACAAATTAGTTGACTTTTCTGTTATTTAAATTATTGTGCACAGTAAACACAATGTTTACTACTTTAGTTTAGAAACATTATTTCTTTTTAATGTTATTAGAACATTTTGACTTAATGTGTCTGTGTATGTATGTGAGGGTGTTAGTGTATAACAGATAGATGATGGATTAGGTTGGTAATTATTTCCTGTTGCCCTATTTTAAAATTTTCATGTTGTGGAAAGACCTTCATATGAACAATAAGCCATGTATTCTGTTCAGTCTTTTTTGCTTGTTCCTAGTCAGGCAAGTGGTAACTTTTCAACCAGCCTACCCAGTGTATAAGAAGTAACTGAGAAGAATAGATTCTTTTTAAGTTTTTCCTTTTCTGGAATCTGTCTACCTGAGTATAAATAGATCATGAGTGGAAATTTTGGCCAGTAGAAAGAACTAAGAGCAAGCTCTGCTACAGCCAATGCTTGTCTATCTTTTCTTGACAAGGTAATTATCTGTAATTCTGTGTAACTTATTTGTAGTCGCAATTTAATCTTAATCTTAAATGAAATGTTTCACAAAGGAAGCAATGGATATACAGCTCCACTTTTTCTATTTTTATGTAATCTGACCCTCCCAATACTAACAATTTTAATGACTCACTTAAAACATTTATATTATTTCTTAGTAGTTGTTGCCTTTTAGAATGTAATTATATAAAGTACATGTACATTTCTGACAAAATATTATATTTACAAATTTATTTCATCAAGCACTATAAAAATATATTAGGTGCTGGACATGGTGCATGCTGCAATCCATAAAGCTCTCCCAGGGAGGAAGGAGGAGAGGGTGAGAAACGAAGATGAGCACTGAAAGCCGAAGTCATGTGGAGCTCTCTCTCCTGGAAGAAAAGGAGCTGCTCAACCACCTTAGAGCAGCTATTTATACATTTGACATCATTAATGCCATGGTGACACAGAGATGTGTTTCTCTAACTTAAGCAGATTAGTGGCCTGAGGCACTCTTGGTTCTCTGACCAGTCTGGCCTTGTGTCAACACATGTGACCAATTCCAACTCAGCTGCTTCAAACAATGGCACATACCTGTGATCTCAAGACTTGGGCAGCTGAGGCTGTAGTACAGTTTTAATTCAGTGCCAGTGGGAACTATGTGGCTGAGTTCAAGGCCAGCCGAACAGCACAGCAAGACACTGTCTCAAATAAATAAACAAACAAACATAAATAACTAAATAACATTAAGTAATTATTAAATCTATATGGGGAATTCAATAAACAGTGTTCAATTCTTTTGTTACTGCAATTGTTCAGATTATAAATGATTTTGGAAATAGAGATGTAGGATTACTCTTAATGGATCTTTAAATTATGTCTTTCTCATAAGCTGAAGTGATTGTAAGATCTATAACTATATGATTAAAGTTTAATTTTATTTCATCATATAAATAGCACCTTGTACAGAAATAGAAAAAAAGAAAATAATATTTTTGAAACTAAAAATATAATAATTCCTAAATAGAAAAGTAAATTTATGATAACAGCCCATTGTGTTTTCTATAGCTCCATAATTACAAATCTTTGCAAAGTCAAGGTGATATTTTCTTTCCATAATTTATTGAGCCAGCCTATAATGGAAGACCAAGATAAAACTTAAGTTTTATTTTAGCTGTCCTTGATATATATCTCTATCACTATCTATCTATCTATCTATCTATCTATCTATCTATCTATCTATCCATTTATCCATCTAACTGTCTATGTATTCATCTATATGTCTTAGAAATGTGAGAAGACAAATTGACAGTTCAATAAACATAAATGAATACCGAGTCATCTTACAACACTAGAGCTTGATACACATATAACTGTGGGCACTAGGTGAATACTAAGAATGGTAAAATTATAATATGTGTTTTCTATACAATTTCTGAAATTGAAACTGAAATTCTATACATTTTCTTAAAAATTAAGACTGATTTATCTCAAACCAGGAATATTAACAAGAAGTCTTAGCAGAAATACTAACAATCGGATACTCTATAAATATGTATATACATATATTTTTATATACATATCTATACATATACTTACCTATGTAGTTGGAAAACCATGAATATACATGTATATACATAAATATATATATTCTGGAAGTTCCTAAGCATATCTGGCAAATATAAATTGAATTTGCTACTAATGTGATGATGTTAATTAACTTAAAAGGAGTATAAATGAATATCAATTTATTTTAAGCATAAAATCATAATAGATTAAAAAGAAATTAGAGATAGATAAGGACAGACAGATTATGAAGTCATCCTAAAAAAGTAAGAGTGATCCTGATTTTTGAATAAACAATAATTTCTCCATAGATAAACCTACCAAAACACCAATTTTATAAAATAATACAGAATTAACCAAACTCCAGAAGAATATAATTTTCTGAAATTAAATTTTGAATGTAAAAAATATTTCCTTTTATTCACAGTTCCCTATGTGCTTCTATCTTGATTCCTGTTCATGTAAGAAAACATTGCCAAGCAGATGTTCTTTAATTTGAAGTTCATGGCTCTAGGGTTCAATATATTCACTGTAAAATGTAAGTATTAAACACACTTCCACCTGTGAAAGCTAGACATTTCAGCCAAACTTGTCTAGTTTATATGTGAGAAAGCCAGTATTTATATAGTCCAAAATATATCACTGTATTTTATAGCTAATACATAAGAGCAACTATTTAAAAGAGCTTGGTCTCTTGAATAATAAATTTTAGAAAAGGAGATTTCAATACATTTTCTGTAATACTAATGTAAATTTTCTTCATGAATAACACATATCTTTAAATTTTTAAAGTGCTCAATAGTTCTCAACAGACATTTCTAAAAAATGTTGTGCATTGAGTGAGTTTTTGAATTTCAGGAAATTAATATGGACTATTGATAACAAGTGATAGATTTTCCTAAGATCAGAATTTATTACTAAGGGCTGGAGAAACAGCTGAGTGAATTAAAGCACCTGCTTAGTGAGACGCAGGCCAGGGAGTTCAATCCCTGGGCCTGCCATGCCGGCCCTGCCCCCAGGGGCTCACTGAGTTAGCGATTGACTGGGCATGGTGCAACGGGCCTGTAATCCCAGCACTCGGGAGGCTGTGAACAGGAAGATCACTAGCAGTGCGATCTAGTAGTGAGATCCTGAACACCTTGTAGACTCTGTCCTAAATACTAAGGAAAAAATGAAAGGAATTTATTTCTATTACCAAGAGTCATAAATCTAGTTTTCCTGCTATAATAAAATACACGAAACTGGAATATTTTTTTAAAATGATCAAAAATTGATGTTTTCATTGTTCTGAAGCTGAGGGCTCAGGCAAAATATTTCCTTATTGCATCCTCATGCATGTATCAATCAATGTTTTACTAGAGAAACAGGTATAACATAAGGTACACAAATATATAGGAAATTCCAAGATTGGCTCACGGTGTTCAGGCACAGAGCTGGATGAGGAAGTGTGCAGAAGCTGTCTACACACTGGAGTCTGAAGGGCTCAGCCCAAGGTCTGGGGCTCATTGCAGTGTCCTAGGCAAGTCCATTATCAAGGGACCCATGTATCTGGGATGGAATGCTGAAGAACCCATGTCGGAAAGCTGAAGGACCCAAGGTGGAAGCCAATGAGTCTGCACTAGAAGCCAGGAGATGACATCGAAGTTGATGGCAGAGTGGAGCATCTCCAAAGAAGTCAAGCTGATCCTTCCTCCCTCGTTTTCCCTTTATACCCTCTGGGTGAGGAGCTACTCTAGATCTCCTAACCATTACCTTCAATTTCTCAAGTTCTCCAGCTGGCACATTGAATCAACAATTACAGTGAGGATACTGTACTCTCTTCTCACATGGAAGGAGGGATAGGACAAAGAAGATGGGCACTTTATTCTATCAAGTCTTTCTGTAGATCTACCTAGTCTTATTAATGAAAGAAGAGTTTTCACAATAAAGGTTTTACTCATAACACCTAAACATCAGTAGCTAAGATCGACCCAAATTACAGAGAGAAGTCCATTTTCCACACCACAGTACTCTGCCTCTACCTTCTCCCAAAGGTCATGTTGTACTTGTCAAATACATTAATTTCAACCCAGTAACTCCAAGTCTTAGATCTTTCACATCATACTCAATTCCAAAGTGTCTCCTAGGTAGCATAAAAATGCAACGTGGGGTGATTCAGCTCATAGTTTACCCTGAGGCAGGTCCCCTTCCAGCTGTGAATGAGTAAAATAAAAAAGTAGAGATGTTCCCATACGTGGTAGGGCAAGCAGAGGATACCATTCCAGTTCTCAAAGGAAGAAACAAGCAACAACAAAGCAAGCAATCCCATGTTGAATCTCAAATATCCAAAAGAAAGCTACGTTGATCTAAGCTTCCCTTCACTGTCCTATTCATGGCATGCTGAAATCAGCTGGTCTTAATATTTGGTAGGGTCTTGAGTCAGGCAGGTCATCTTTGTTCCATGGCCACTACATAATGCATTAATTTATGACAGCTATGTTTGTAGAACAGCAGAGCCACTCACATTCTCAGGATGGCATGTTGACAACAAGCAAGCTTCTTGCCCACTGGTCATATGTGTGTCCTGGCATATGTGCTCCACAGTTATGGGGGCTTGGCTTAGAAGAATAGCATCTTAGGAAGGAAAGAAGCTTGTAAGTAGGGAATAAACAGTATTTAGGAAGTAAAAATCAGTTTTATAAGTTTATAGAGAAAGGGCTAGGAAAAAAACAAAAATCTTAACATGCTAACACATTCAGGGGAGGTTAAAATGCTCATACTTGGGTCCTATGAGATAGCTCATAGAATAAGCACTTCCCTGGCAATCACAAGGGTCTGAGTTCAATCCCCGGTTCAGCCAAAAAAAAAAAAAAAAAAAAAAAAGAAAAAATGAAATACTCATACTTGTTTCTTCATAACATTGGTTGGTGGAATGGAGTTTTGAGAGGCACTGCAGTGTATTCCATGTGCTTTATTGAAGTCAGGAGTCCTAGAAAAATACTTTATGTCCCTCTTGTTACACATAATTGTTTTACTACTTGAAACTTTTTCACATTTTGTTATACTGACACCATTATTACCTATCCATATATACCATACACACCTATTCTTTCTATATTTAGTATTGTGTACCTGTCTTTTCTTTAACATTTGATGTAGAATTACATTCAAGACTGCCTATAAATGCCAAATTCTTCTGGCGTTTATCAGTTTTCCAGATTTTAACCTTTGCAAATTCTTTTGTTCCTTGAAAAACTGTATTACCATAGGATAATCTCACCTTGGTAAACTAGTAGATTTTTTTAAAGATGAGTTACATGGAAAAGACACATGTGTTTGTGTATTTATACCTATGACACATAAATGCATACAAAAACTACATTTGAAAACAGTATGAGGGAGTATTCTGCAATAATACTTTTTAGAAGAAGTATTGTGATCACACAAATCTTTGAAGACAGAAAATGTAACTAGAATTGTGAAAATGGTTTAATGCTTAAAAGGCAAAATTATAATAAAAATTATTAACATATTAATGGATGCTTAGTAAAGCATTTGATGATTTGTAGAAAAAAGCTTCTTGAAATTTTCATGTAAACAAAATATAAAAATTAGAATAATTATATTATCATTTATGGAAAGTCAGTTTGAAGTTGGATATGGTAAATAAAAAGTAAAAGCTTAGAAAATGATGTGCAGTCTAGCTTGTTTATTTGACTTACCAAATGCTGCTTAACTTAATAAACACTGTAAATTATACTAAAACAGTGTTTATGTTAATAATTTAAAAATGGCAATTATAATCATTCATACATGAGCTTTGTTCTAAAAAACACAACAAAGTAATCAAAACACTTATAAAAGACTTTATTGCATCATTTTTCTTCATTGACTTCATTAACATATTGGGAAAAAACTAAAAATGGAAAAATATTGTAAATATATATCCTATACTGTAACATCACCATGAAAAAACTTATTTTTGCACACACACACACATATACACATATATATATATATATATATATATATATATATATATGATATATATAGATCTTTAACAATCTAGCTAAGCAATCTACAATTGAAGTACAACTTCAAGCTCTAGAAATGTTTATGCAGAAGAAAAAATAAAGCCACAGATAAAATCACCTTAGTGATATATGTCCATGTCCTCTTTAGATATTTATTTGTCCTATCATGTGTTACACAGATTTTGAGAACCTTTTCTTTAAAAAACTGTTTTGATTGCTATGTACACTTCAGTGGACTATAAACTGATGCTCAACCACTTGTGTTTACTTATTATATAAACTTGTAGGCTAGTTTCTTTCCTTTATATTTATCATATTATTGTTTTTCAATAATACAGAACCTGGCACTGAAATGGCAGTAATAATACACTTAAGACATTGTAGGGTGTTATTCTAGAGAGCTATATGTTATTTTGAATGTATTTAGTACATGGTCTGCAGTGTCTACAGGTTCTCATGCCACATATTGGACCCATAGTGATCCTCATGTTTTCACCCTCCAAACCCTGGGATTACAGGGCATAATGCCACACCCAGTATCAATTGCCATCTCAGCATGCCCTGGAGGTGGGGCTGGCACTGCATGCAGGGAACTGAACCCCTGACCCCTGTGTCTGCATAAGCAGGCGCTTTAATCGCTGAGCTATCTGGCTGGCCCAAGGGAGCTATATTTTATTTCTCTTTACTATACTAAACTACTTTCAATAAAGTGTGACAAGGAAGAATGGTTAAACATTAATTTTCCTTACATATTTTGCATTAACAGCAATGCTACAGTTAAATGTGTACAACATTTCAAAAGATAGATGCATGAAGTTATAGTAAAAATAGAAGATATTTGAACAAGATGAGTGTTAAGTTATATAAATATTTGAAAATATTTATAGATATAATTATTAAAATAGTTTAATTATATTTAGCATAACACATTGTTCTAGTGGGGTTATGTTATATTAATGCAGGAAAAAGATAAACAAAATTGTGGGATACGATTTCTGAGATTGAATTTTCTGACCCTGAATTTTCGAATTACTCTTTCATTGGGCTATCATTTTTCTATTTATTGTCCTTTCATATTCGTGGTGCAATCTGATTTAATATGGAAAAAGAAAACCTAAGTTATGAAAGGAACAAGAAACCAGATTGTTGATATTATTTATACATAAAATATGAACTGTTTTTCTAGTAAATAAAGAAATATCCTTGCCTTTCACTAATTAATTAAAGCAAGTTTATACTTTGTTAGTTGTGTTACCTACACATATATTGCAATTAATGAAACCATTAATAATTATTAAATCATTAGACTTTCTTACAGTTTCAAAAATAATCTGAAGTATGCATCAATTTTCAGTCTCCGTGGATATTAATGCTTCAGTAAGAATATAAATTCCTAAGAGTATTTATATAAATATAATTCCTAAAAACATCCAGCTGAATTCCTACATCAATTTATTCATTCTTATTTGATGTCATAACGGTTTTCTGAATTCTATAGTCTCACAAATAGATATGCTTGGGAAAAACACACAATGTAACAAAACATTTTATTTTATTTTTGTAGAAGAACTGGGGATTGAACTCAGGCCTTTACGCTTGCTAGGGAAGCACTTATTCCACTGAGCCATCTCCCTGGCCCCTACAAAAACAATTTTAGAAGAAATTGAAGTATGTATGTTTTGTCTGGGTTAATTACATCTATGATAAAAAACTTCAATGTGAATGAGAGTATGCAAATGAAAAGGGTGGAGGAAGTACAATAAGAACAAAATTTTATCCCATGTCTTAATCAAAGGATTGTGAATTTATTTCTAATTATCAAATTTACTGTATCATTTTCCTCATTCTTTCCCAATATATGTCAAATATTTATATTTTCAATGGGTAGTTGTAAGGAAAGAATATATTCTGTTACATGAAGATAAAATTCAGTATACATTTAAGACATCTAAATTTAAGTGATAGATTAAATATGATTATCATTTTAACTACCCAATTTACCTAGCATTTAGGGGCATTTAAATTATTTCTATATGTGTAGGTATACACTTATAGTTATAAATATCTTATGTACATTATTATTAAACTGCTATGAATTATGTTTTTCAGATGTATCTTTTACTCTTAGACGTCTTTTTACATTGTATTCATTGGGATTCCCATTTTTTTCTCATAAACTGCAGTATATTTTATAATACTTTTGAAAATTTGGTATATATCAAACATTTAAGACATTTGAATAAATTTATGAAGCAATATTCTAGCAATTCACTCATATTTTTATTTTTATGTTCTTTATTTTTAATTTAGGACAGGGTGTATAGAGTGTACAGGGTATCCAAGGTCTCACTGCACAGATCGAGCTATTAGCGATCCTCTTGTTTTCAGCCTCCCGAGTGCTAGGATTACAGGCTCCTGCCACCATGCCCGGTCTCAATGCTGTCTCAGCCTGTCCCAGGTGGGGAGGCTGGCAGGGCAGACCCAGGGATTGAACTCCTGGCCCCTGATTCTGCCTAAGCATGCACTTTAACTTGCTGAGCTATTTCACTGGCCCCTTTAGCAATTCATTCAAAGAGTGTTAATAATTGGAAAAAAAGTCAGATCCACAATTTATCTTTAAGAAATATTATCAAGATTTATAAATCATAACAAGTTATTCCTCCTTATACAACTTTTTATTGAAAACTAATTACAATCATGGCAACAACTTCTTTTCTTTTCATTTATTTATTTATTTGGCAGAACCGGGGATTGAACTCAGGCCCTTGCACTTTCCAGGCAAGCACTTGTTCTACTAAGCCTTCTCCCCAGCCCCTGCAACAACCTCTTGGAACTTTTATCATTGAGCTAATACATGGAGGTGATTTACATGTTGGCATATTTTTAAATAGTGCATACATTTATGGTGCAATCATTGTATTTGCCATTACTCTATTATTACCAAAAAAAGATACTTTAAGTTATTTAAAGTTTCAAATATTCTATTTCTATGTCCTTTTGCTTATTTATTTCTGAACTTGTACATCTAAAAGAATAAAATATGAACATTTTAATTTTGTGAGGCTCCTTTGATAGAATAGTAGTAGGAAGATGTGGATAGAAGAGATGTGTGCCACTTCAGAGCATTGCAAAGTTTTAAATGAGCCTATTTCCTTATTTTTCAGTGATTACATGGTTGTACATCACAAGAAAAGAGAGACACATTCACTGAGACAATTGTAGTTACTATAGACACCAGAACTTTAAAGGGTCATAATAGATATTGTTCTCAGTTACCATTATGAAAAGAAAAAATATTTTGTTCTGAAACATTACTAATATTTTACAATATTTACTAGAACATGTGGTTGATAATTATGTTCAACAAGACAGAGACATACTAAACAATATCATGAAACATAATAAAAATTACCTCCAAATACGTTTGAAGATCAATTTAATACATTGCCCTCAGCAAAACATGTATTCATCTATACCAGAATATTTAAGTACAGATTGCATTCTTGGAAAAGAATCTAATTAAAATTTCTCATTTTTTTGCATAAATTACTTCCAGAGAACAAAATAGGACTTAAATTTTGATATTTTTGAAGTAAAACAAGAAATCAAGGACTGATACAAAATAGAGTAAATATGTACATTTAAATGGGTTGCTTTCTTTTATTTTTATATTTTCTTAGCATTACCTAAATAAATAGTATACATTAGAATCTTGTTTTCATGGAGACTGCCAATAAAAACAACTGCTCATTTCATATGCAGTACATTCAGTTCCATAATGTGTATGAATGAAAATTTTTGTAAAATAGTATGATTATTTTTCAATGAATGATGTTGCCTTGGTACCGGGAAACCTAGAGGATGTTCTATATTTCTAACACATAAAACCAAGTGCATTTCCAATGCAGAGAGAAGAAACTGAGAGTGCATGTGCAGCCATCTCAAAATAATCAGTGTTGCCCAATCTGCAGCTTGCCGTACCGGTGAATGTCTGCAAGCTAAGGGCCGTCACTTGGAGCACGTCTCATAATTGTGGAGGCCATTGGTGCTGTACTCAGGGTTTATAACAGAAAAGCTTTAATACAGGACACATCAATCACAACATTATTTCACGATAATCACCCAGATAATCAAATACAAAAGAGTGTGCTCCTCTGTCCACACACTAGAGACCCAGAAAATCCAGCTGAGCGCCTGGATCCCATGCCAGTATTCTTTATGAGTCCAGCCCAAGGCCCAGAGCCCAAGACAAAGTCTCGTGCGAGTCGGTATCAAGGTTCTGCACTTGATGACCCAAGGATCAGTGGTGGAAGTACAAAATGTGAGGCAGGGTCTCTGCCAGTGGGATGAGGGATCTGCACGGGAGCCGGTAGGCAGTGCTAAAGCTCAGGACCAGAGCTCTCTGGAAGGAACTACAGCCTCAGCAGCAGTGAGGATGCAATCTCCTCAGAGGGTGAGAACAGCTGAGCTCATAACAGGAAAATGAAAACAAGAAGCTTCTCCAGGAGAAGTGACGGCAAACCACCTTCCCCTTCAGTTCTGCTTTTGCACTGCTGGCAACAACCCTCATGTGGGCCCTCCACGCCCAGCCCCATGCTGACTCAGTTTATCTGGGTGCTCTACTTTGTCCTTAGCTAATCTACCTCAAAAGATAACTTTAGTCATCATATCTCAATCAAATCAGTATTGAAATATGTATGTAAGATTTTCATTTTTGGAAATATGTATAACTCTCTCTATGCAATTCCTCTCTGGTGCTAATTTTTGAACAAAGGAATTCATTTTGACATGATGGATGTTTTAGGGACCAATTGTGCACAGGGCCCATTTCCCATTTGGATGATTGTGACTCCAGCTCCCACCATCACTATGTGAACAGGTGAAACTGCACCCAGTAGAGTAAGCCTTCTAGGAATATGCAGCTGCATGGACACAGAGAGACACCACACACACACACACACACACACACACACACACACACACACACACACACCATGTTACAATTATACTCTTTCTTCTTTTTTTATCTTTCTTTCATTTTTTATTTTTCGATTTTATTATTATTTTTTTAATCAAGTCTCATTTTACAATTCAGCCTGGTGTCAAATTCACTCTGTAGCCCAGCTTGGCCTTGAACTCATGGTGATCCTCCTTCCTAAGCCTCCAAAGTGCTAGGATTACAGGAGCATGCAGTCCACCTACTTTGACTCTCCTTTTTGGATTTAAATAACTCTTCCTTCATATCTTCATTACAATAAGCTACAACCCGCCTGACAACCTTGGACAGACTTTATGTTGTTATAAAGTGAAGTGACATATTTACTGTCATTTTATGCAATTTTGCCATTGAACATAGACACCTCAGCTTATATTTTCCTGCTGAAATTGTTCTTCTGACATTGGACAATTTATAGTGAGTAGAAAGATGTTGGCTCAGAGGTGTGCAGGGTACTTCCAGGATCCATATGCTAGCACTTGTTAGTGGTCATAATTTCTAGACAGAAAAGTAAGAACACACTCAAAACTCACTTTTGTGACTCTTTTATATCTTGATTTAATTTACTCATAAGATAGCCAAGCACTTTACATTCTGCCCTACCTCCAAATCTTGTACCCTTAATTTTGGGTAATGCATTTAGCACATAGCATTCCATCACCTGCCCTCAAATTCTCAACAGATCCAATCTCACCTCATTCCACCATGAGCTTTAAAACATAATCCATCTCATTATGAAATGAGTGAAATTTGTGTTACATTTCATCCTGATGTAAATTGCTCCCTTCCTGTGAGCTCATCAAATCAAAACAAATTACTGCTTATGCTTCCAATAGAAAGTGGTTGAACAGTCATAGGGTAATCAATTCTATTTCAAAGGGTGAAGCAAGTAAATAAAAATGAATAACAAGTTGCAAGCAACTCTATATAATAATGGAACAAATAATACCTATTACATAGGGTTGGAACCCATCTTCTTTCAGTCTGTCTCCTGTATTTAAGGCTCATGGCAAAAGACATCACTTTTGGAATCCAAGGGTAGAATGCTGTGGAATAAATAAGTAACCCAAAGTCCAAGGGATAGAGTTGGTCATTTAAAGTCACTTCAGCCCTTCTTCTCTGTGTTTTGGGACTCAGCTACTCAACAGTAGCATAGGCTGCTGTTTCAGGCATGCAGGTTCTCTAGGCTGGTGTCACACAGTTACTACAATTCTGGGATTGATGGAGTGACTATATCTAGGTGGCTCCACAAGACATTGCCCTGGTGGATGGTCTGCAGTGTTCCTGATATGCCTCCATAACATTCTGTCCAACCTACCTGCGTAACTAACACCATGTGGATGTTGCCTGTACTTTATTTTTGGACTCCCTCAAGAAGCAGCTAGATGTACATCAGGAGCTGATTCAAATTTGGGTATGACGGCTGAGAGGGGTCAGACTGCGAGGTGCAAAGATTGGAGGTGACTCTAGACAGTGAAACTAGAGTTATCATGTGTACCCTGGGTGTTTTCCAAATAAAATTTTCTTCACTCAAGGCCGTAGTATTTGCTCTTATGTTAGTATTAGTAGTTATAAGATTTTCAAATGTTATCATGCTCATTCTCTAATTTTCTTGAGGAATAGCTCCCTAGCTCTGTTTTCAGTATAGTAATGTTAGAAGATGGTCCCTTGGTCACTCCCCTAATTTGTTTGCAGATGAAGTGTTTTACTATCTCTATAGAGTCAATAACATTAAAATATCATTGTTTCTGTTTTACTTACTAATTTTACCTGCAAATCATCATTCATACCTCATATCTTACTATATACTTAAGAAAACCTATACAACTTTCCAATTATTGTAACTTAGAGGTCTTCTCTACTGGAATTTTTTCACTCACCATAAATGACTATTTAAAATGATACAGTAGAAAACAATGGTATTGTCAATTTTTCCAATTATTCTGTAGAGGTCCAGGGATGTAATTCACTGCTAGAGTTTTACCAAGCTTGTGTAATGCCCAGTTTTGATCACCAGAACTATGATGTTTAGAGAAATGAATGAATAAATAATAATCACTGCACAAAATTATGCCTTCCCAAATGTAAAATAATTTGTGAAGCACAGTGAAAGGTACAAAGGAACATGAAGTAGGGAGTGCATTGTTTCTTTTCTTTTACATAATCATAATTGACTGAGGCTCACTTAGAAGTCTTGCCTAAAATTTTTATGAAAATTATATTTTGCATTGTAACATGCTTCTCTTCTAAAATATATATTGCGTTTACTTATATAATGAAATATAATTGAGTTATCTCCTCATTGTGCTGGTTGTGTTTTTTGCTGTGTATAAGTTTTTATTTTAATATGATCCCATTTATGCATTTTTTGTAATACATCTTGTGTCTTTGGGCTTCTGTTCAGAAAGTCTGTGACTATATTTAGATCTTCAAGTGTTTCACCTATTTTACCCCCTAGGACAATAAGTGCTTTATTTTAACATGTTGATGTACAGAACAGGAAAAACTTTTGCCAACTTTTTCTCAGATGGACTAATTTCTAGAATATATACAGAACTTAGAAATTTTGAGCCCAAAATAGAAAACCGAATTAAAAGAATGAATTAATGAAATGAGGACACTTTTCAGAGGATGAGGTACAAATGACCAATGAATATATGAGTAGAACACTACATCACAGACCACTGTAGAAATGCGAATCAAAGCAAAACTGATAGCCCATATTACTCCAGAAAGAAAGGCTGTCATTATGAAATCTAATAATGTCACAAGATGGTGAGGCTGCCTGGAAGAAAGGAACCCTCCTGCATTGTTCTTGGAGACGCAAAGTAGCACAACCTATAAAGAAATCAGCATGGAGATCCCTCAAAAGCTAAAAATAAGAATTTCATTTTACCCAGCTGTTCACCTTCTGGCTACCATCTTGAAGGATTTAAGAACATATGATGTTGATATAAACATGCATGTCTGTATTTTTAGTGATACAATTCATAATAGCTGAGTCTTGGAAGTGGCCTAAGTGTCTATCAACAGGTGAATGGACGATAAAAATGGAGCTTTATACAGAACATAGCAGCACATGCCTTACAAAAAAGATGACGAATCATTTGCAAGAAAATGAAAGAAGCTTGATGTTATAATATTGAGTGGGATAAATCAGATGGGGAAGCTTAAATATCACATGATCTGTCTCATATGTGAAGCCCACAACAGAAATAAATAGTAAAATTAAATATAATAGTTAATGAGATAGAGCCTTGGAGGGGAATCAAGCGATGTGGGGTGAGAGAGGCAGGAAAAGAGAAACAAATAATTTAGATGCTATACACTTTCAGCAACTCCACATGAAGAATATAAACATTATATACTACAAACATGTACTAAAAAAAAAGTTCAAAAAGAAACTGAATTCTGCTTCTAAGTCTGAATGAAGACTTCAAGAAGAATGAAATAAAGATATAGTAAAATATGATTTTTCCTGGTTTATGTTCATAAATATTCTCATCATGGGATTTAGGTGTCAAAAATATTCAAAATCAAAATATCTGCTACTTTTTTCAGAATTTTTCTGTGTACAAAGTGAAAACATATGCAATCCAAGTCCATAGTTCTCAGCATGGTTGCCACCTGGTCATACAATACATGTACAAGCCCGTCAGTGCCTCTCCTCAGCCAACTCTAGCAGGTGGCACTACTGCTCAGATTCGCCCCATAACTCTGTACGCACCAGAAAGAAAATATGCTCCCAAACTTCATGTCATTTGTCCAATTTTATCTTTGAGATGCTCTGTCAATATTAGCATCTAGTATTTCAGACTTCGCAATAAGAGAGTTCACAATTTGTTCATAAGAATGAAACAGTTGAAGCAAAGCTGTCTCTTTTGGCAACAAAAATAGCATTTTCCCCTTCCTTATTTATCTTTGGATGTATAAACAATAATTAATAGGCTGTGATTTTACTTAATGATTTCTAATAATGCAATTGTTTAATATGTTATTTACTCTCATGATGGAATATCATCATTTTACAATGATTATTTACAACTGCCAATTTTATATATCATGACTGGAATACACTAGATATTATCATTAAAATCAGCATTGGTGTAAATTAAACTAGAGAAAAATGTCTCCTGGCTCATTGTCTGTACGTATATATCTTGTAACTGAGCCAACAATAATAATTAACTGCTTATAGATTTTTCCTTAAGTCTAACTCTTAACAAGACATGTATTTTAAATTGTACTTAAAGACGTGAAACTTCCAAACTTCATTTGATGATTACATGGTTCTAATTCACAACAGTTCATCAAGTTACATACTTTGATAAGGAAAACGTTCTTTTCTGAAGTGTGATCTGAAATTGAAACCCTTGATCAAAGTTATCATGTTTCATTTGAGTTCCAGAATAATAAACTGAACCCACTTGATGCTAAATGAAGTGTTTCTGTACACTTGTAGCTTTCTGCCAAAGTCAAAATAATTCCACTGAGACTTTTGATACTTCCAGGCACACTACAGACAGGTGCCACATCCCTGTACTCTCAGCACTCAGGAAGCTGAGTCAGGAGGATCACTATGAGTTTGAGATTACCGTGTGCTACATAGTAAATGTAATACCAGCCTGAGCTGGTGACCCTCTATATTAAAAGTTCTTTCAGTACAGTTATCTAGTTAATGCTTGTGTAACCTACTGAAGTATAATATTTAGAAAAACTTCATGAAATTGATAGCTATTAGTTTTCATACTGAAATCTATGGAGAAAACAAACATATATAAAAAATTACTGTATTATCTCCTGGTAAATAATATTACTTATCTCTCAGGGTGTAGCTCAGCTGTCAAGTGTGTAATTTAACATTCATGAGGCCTGAATTTGGTCCCCCACAACATTACACAAACACACACACACACACACATACACACACACACACAATGTAATTCTATTCTGGAAAGGTTATTGTTTTTGTTTTTCATGTAATTCTAAGCTACAAAGGAAGGCAGTATTTGATTCTACTCTCTACATATTCCAACTACTAATGGACATGTTGCAGATGCATGCTGAATGAATGAATTTTATACAGAAAATAGCACCTGTGTCATAGCTGAGGCTACTTTCAAATCTATCATAAGAGACAGACCAAAGTAGACAAGCAAAGTCATGTAAACAAGTATCATTTAGTGTCTCTGGTACTTAGAGGTATGTTAGGAGTCTCAAATACAGAGAATGGAAATGAACAATGTTTCCGTAAGAACATGCGTCACATGACACATGAGGGCCCTGATTGGACTCAGCTAGAATATCTTTGACAATGAGTAAATCTCTTTCTGATTAAAAATTTGCTGCAAGTAGAATAAAAGTGAGCAGAAAAGATATAAATGGACACAAGAATGAGAAAATATAAATAGCCTGGTACAGAAAATGTTTCAGAAAATTCTGTAAATGAAACTATCTTGCTGAGTACCTGGCTGTGAAAGCTGAAAAAGCGAGAGTAAAAACTCTCAGTTTTAAAAGCCATCATTATGAATGCAGCCTGGAAGAACTGGAACACAATTATCATAAAGTGACCAAAGATGACCTTTATGAACAAGAATATGCATTGTTGGCACAAACAAGAGTCGATGCTATTTTCAAAGGCTATAAAAGGGCCCCAATAATCTTTGTTTAATAAGCAAATACAAATTTCATTTTCAATTTTCAAAATATGCTGATAGGATTAGGAAAATCCATGATATGTGCAAGGAATGAAAATCAGAATTCCTAGCGCTTAAACATTAAGGGACTAAAAGGGAAAAGGGATCCTTCTCCACTATTTGTCATAGCTAAATCTTGAAAAAACCAAATGCCCATCAACTGAGAAATGGATAAAAAGATGCGATATTTTTACACAATGGAGTATTATTCAGCTATAATAAAAAGATAAATTTGAGGTTTTTATAGATAAATGGATGTAGCAAGAGACTGTAGTGATAAGTGAATAAATAAGACCCACATGTACAAATATCATATTGTCCCCTGAGTGTAAGAGCCTGGAAGACTAAATAAAATCTGAAAGGTACAAAGGATACTTTGAAAGGAAAGGATTTGTTCAATGGAAAGGAAAAATTGGGATGAGCAAAAGGACAAGAGAAAGAAAATATATTCATATATTTATATTAAATATTTATGATATAAATATATAATATAATAAATATATATTTATTACATAAATCAGCACTGCTGATTTCTACTGTATATTGAAAGGAATGTGTCAATGTGTAACTTTTTTTTCTTTTTAATTTCTTAAACCATGTTTTGTTTTGCTCTTTGACCAATCATGAAGGTTTATATCTGGCAACCTAAACAAATAATTTGAAGATAATACCATGCAATAGGGCAAAATTTTGCTTCACTGTTAATGTTTTTTTTTTTTTTTAACTATTTTGTAATTTTCAAAAAATAAATAAATAAATGACTGAATCATTAAATAATTAGAAATAGAAGGCCGGCGGTATAGCTCAGTGGACTAAGTCCTTGCTTAGGTAAGTGAAAGGGCTGGGCTTCCATCTCCGCATCACGTCCCGCATTAGCTCCACGTCCAGGTGCGCTGAGCTGAAGATGGAGTATGGGTGTGATGATGCAGGCCGGTAAGCCCATCACTAGAGAGGCACAAATCAGGAGGACCACGATGAGTCCAAGCTGGAGTTAAACTCTGTGCATCCACACACACATGGTCTTTAAAAAAGTTAGAAATAGAAACAAACATTTCCAGGTTAAAAAAGAAAATGAACTCAGAAGGAAATTAAGCCTGACTAATGTCATAGAAATATTTTAAGGAAAAGTAAAGGCTGAAGATACAAACTATATTAACAGAAAGTATTATAGAAACTAATATTTTTTTCAAGAGAATGTATATATATCATATTAGCAAGGATATAACCATTTAATACGTGTCTCTGTAAAGAAAATGAAGCAAATATTAAATACTATATTTATACTATATTAAAAACAAATATTGAATGTAAATGTTCACTAATGAACGTAGACATTGATAAGACACACCAAGCATACTGTGAAGGGAGACAAAAGATCAAATCAAGTCTAAAATGCAAAGGAAGCAAATGAAACTTACAAAATCGTCCTACTTTTCAACACTTCCCCTTCATAGCAAAAGATGATAAATAAATTATTTGTGATATTCAAGAAAAAAATTGCTAGTCCAGGTTAAAACTGAAAACATCTAAGCTGAGGTTTAAAGGCCACAGGTATGCTGCAGAAAAAGGCTTGTGGCACACTTTGCTTCTATTCCTAACAAATTATTGAAATATGTTCACTAATTAAGATAAATAGGAAAATATTAGGGTGAGGGAGATGGCTCAGTGGAATAAGTGCTTCCCTGGCAAACACAAGGGCCTGAGTTTGATTTCCAGCTCTGTGTCCCCAAAGGAAAAAATACACACACACACACACACACACACACACACACACACACATTTGTATTTGTGATATGTATATTTATTTTTAATAAGATTAAAATATACATAAAAGTAAGAGTGTATGATATACGTATTTTTTGTCATAAGAGAATCAGTGTGATTATGAAGCCTGCCAGAGGAGAATGGGTATAGCATAAAAAAGTGGATTATTCTTCCTCATATCATCACAATTATTATCAATAAGGCATAAGTCAGATTCTGAGAAAATATGAAGAAATTTGAGAACAAAGCTAGAGATAATTTAATCGTTAAATTTGAAAATAACATAATACTAAAATATTATCAAAGCTTGGCACTTAAGGATGTTTGATTTAATTGTTTTGTCAGTACAGTCATTAGAAAAGTATATGGATGCTAATAACAAGAAAAACTATACTTTAAAAATATACAGCAAGAAAAGACTTGGCTAAATACTGCATACATTTCATTAGATACGAAAAGCAAATTATGCTCTAGGAATGATATTTAAAAGTATCAGCCATTTCAAATAGGCCCTATGCGTAAATTACAGGAAAGTTCTTTTGTGTTGACTGTCAGTGCGCTTTCTATATGGAAATGACACATATAAAGACAATGTGAAATGCTGGGCCAGAACAAATCAAAGGGAAACCTTAGAAAATAAATATGAATAGTTGTTTATGTGAAACCCAATAAATTTCTAATTTTTACGTATTGGAAAAATGAGATGCAAAGAAAATTGTGCATAGTAACAGTAAATGGGTCACCGATATTTCTCTTTTATGTTAAGCTGAAGAAAACGAGGCAAGGCTGCAAATGGGAAACTGTCTCACCACCTAGCTGCCGTACACAGAGGAGAATCTTTTTATAACTATGGTACATGCTCTGCTTCATTTTCCGCATCACCTGTGTTGAGCCACTGTACCTGTATGATTTGTCAAAAAATGCTATGAATGTTTCTCTAAAAATGAATGAGATTTACTTTTCTGAGATAAGGGTGGAGCTTTTCCAATCAGTTGAGGGGATTAGGAGAGAGCAAAAAGACCAATACTTTCTGCAGTATTTTCCAAAAGAAAACATTGGCCTGGATCATTTTTCTTTCTGGGTCTCTGTGTGTTCTTCTTGGATTAGAGAAAAACTGCGGGAAAGATTTCATGCACAAAAGCCTGCCAACTTTTCTATCTGATTTAGGACTTCTCAAACTCTTATAACTGTGTGAGCCAATTCCTTAGAATGAATTTCTTCTGCCATGTGTGAGGAACCTTTTAATATAGAATATCAATAAAAGTGAATGCACCACTTTAAAAATCCATACACAGTTGAACAGTAAATGAGAAGTCTACTGTATCTTTTGCTGTGAATGCAATAAGCCATGAGTAGACCTTGAGATGGATAAAAAGAGAACAATACAATGAGGAGCTCCTTCATTGTGAGACTTAACCTGAAAGAGTCATCACTGGACAGTAGGAATTCCCTAGAGCAAAAGCAAGTGTACAATTTTCTACGTTGTTACGGCTTGCATCTAGATGTTCCTTCAAAGCCTGATGTGGACATGGGTTGGACATGGACGGGTCTGCAGTGTGTGATGCTTGGGTAAAGAATGTGATTCGGCGTATACAGATCTGAGTTATAACATTATATTGTCTTGGCAGTGTAAGAACTTGAAAGAGTAAATAAAATCTGGAACGTACAATAGATACTGTAACAACACGATGCAATGCAACAAATGCTAAGGGATTCAGATTACACTGTTTAGGGCAATTCTGTATCATTTCTAATATTTTTTATTATTGTTACTTTGCATCTTCTTTTAATTTTTTTTAATTAAAAAGAACGTGTTTCTGTAATTGATTCATGGAAAATGTGAGAATGAAGGCTGTCCCATCCTGGGTGTGGGTGCTGTGGGCCCTGATTTCAGGCAACCTGGACAAGGTAAAAGGGACGGAAAGAGGCTCCTCACTTACAGCCTGCTGCCTGCTGCTCTGCTGCCTTCTGCCTTCCTTGTGCCACAGACTTTCTCCTTTTTGTTGTCCCTCTTCCATGCTACCTTGCCTTAGAGCCAGGGAACTGTAAGCTGAAACTTCCACAAACTATGCACCGAATAAGCATTCAGTTCTTTAATTTGGCATTGGATATTTTTGTATCAGTAAGGAGAAACGTAGCTAAGATATCTGGAATACCCAAAACATGGTACAACAAAAAAGACAGATGCTTGAACAACGTGAAAGAGACAGTAATGTAAAGTTATGATAAGGAGGAAAGGGCAACGGGGAGGTAACATAAGTCATGGGGAATATTAATAAATCAGCCAAAATCGTATGATCTTTAAGTGACCTCATTAGAAGGTTCATTTGATGTAAAAAGTAATGCTTTAGGGGACCAGAGAGATAGCTCAGTAGAATAAGTGCTTCCCTGGCAAGTGCAGGGGCCTGAGTTCAATCCCCAGTTCTAAAAACAAAAAACAAACAAACAAACAAAAAAAAAACCTCAAAGCTCTCTGGGAATGGTTTGGGTCCAAAAAAGCAATGCTGTAGATAATATTTGTAGATTTCAAATTAGAAATTAGCAATTATAATATATGGTGCTTTGGAAAAGCAGATTGTATCTGTCTGTCTGTCTATGTGTCTCTCTGTCTATCCATCTATCTATCTATCTTTGGAGAAAACTGGGCACATTGGAATTATTTAGAAAGCAGAGTCACTCACAGCTAGCCATTAATTGGCTATAAGATTGAGAGTAAGGCAAGGTTGAGGCAGACCAGTGATTCTAAACTTGTGCTACATCACAAAGAACAGAAATTCAAGACTTGTGTAACTAGCTGTATTCCTGCAAAAGGAATATGTAAGCTAAATCTGAATTACTAATCCTGAGCTACATCAGTAGTCTTTTTCAGCAGGGCATGGTGGCACATGTCTATAATCCCAGCACAAGGGAGGCTGAGGCAGGAGGATTGCTGTGAGTCTGAGACCAGCCTGAGCTACAAAATGAGCTTAAGGCCATCCTGAACTGCATAGTGAGACTCTGTCTCAAAAAGAAAAAAAAAAATGAAATAGTCTTTTTCATGGTTAGTTTATATATTCCATTCATTGTTGAAATGTACTGTTCCTTAGCTGCACCATTTTTTTCCTGAGGAATAGTATATTTAAACATCCAGGGACTAAAATTATGAAACATCAACTCTTCTATTATTAAAAATATGTTACTTATAAACTGAGGCAAAAAAATTACCATGTTATGAAGGGCCATACAAGGTGCATTTTGTAATCAGGACAGTATTCAGAAAGTAATAGACAAATCTTACTGTTGTAGGTAGCTGAATTTGACAGAAATATTATAGGCAGTCAAACAAGGCCTGGCCTTCAAGCAGACAACATCGAAGACAAGGTGACTTTGCTACATGAAAGAGACAGATACTTCTATATGGGCCACACTTCAAAACAAAAGAGTAAACACAGATGCCTACTTTCCTAGGGATGAGCATCAGGGATTGATATTCTCAAAAGGCATCATTCACTTTGAAAGAGCCCAAATGAGTCACTAACTCAGCCCCCAACAAGAAGAGACCCTGTCCTGTATTCATTCCCACTTTGTTATGCGACTTGCTGCCTCATTTGGTGCTGGATTTAGCCAGTTTTACCTGAACAATGGTGTTTGTAAGCTCATTGGTTGACCATAGTTTTCCCCCATCTCATGACCACCTAAGCAAGTTCCCATGTCTTCTCTATCACTTGAGGCCTGCCTCACATCATGGTTTTACTCTATAAAAGATCCTGGAAGAAACAGCTTTCTGGGAACAACCCTTTTGGGTCCCACTCCTTTCCTTCTCTTGGACAGGAGCTTTCTTTCCCCCTCCAAAATATTGCTTTTAATCTCCATTTGTTCCTGAAATTCATTCGTTGGTTTTAGAGAACATGTCCCAGGTACCTTCTAGGTTGATAGATCAGTTTTTCTCCCTGTGTCATTTGGAGGTTCCCTGAATCATTAACCTAGGGAAAAATATAATAGATTTGCTATTTCAAAAACAGGAGCAGCTTTCTTTCAAAAAGTCAGACAAACAATCTTGGTGGAAAATCTAGTTAGATACTGAAAGTTGAAAACTAGATTGAATGATTTTCCCAGCTAGGATGAAGAATCAAGTTGAGTTCACAACAAGGGAAGAATTACATGATTTAGCTACTGGATTATCATAAATATCATGGGAGGCTTATAAACTGATGGTCGACTAGTTCATATTCTTTTTTATTTTGTGAGTGCTTTTAGATTTTGAAAGTGTTAAAAACTAAAATATAAGACAACAAACATAGTGGAAAAAGGAGAATATTTCTATGATTTATGTATTGGTGGTCTCAGGAGAGGCATTCTGAGAGAATGATCTTCTAACATATAGCTGCAGCCCAGTTGATTTCTTTCCAGAACTCACAATCCAGTTTGTGTGGTTCACACTGAGTATGGTACTGAGTGGACCCAGAGGCAAGAAAACAAAACATTGTGCACAGCATAGGGTGAATCTGTGGCTTGCAATATCCTTGTGTGCGGTTCCAAGGGGAAAAAGACTGGTAGGAACTCAACAAAAGATCAATTTTTTCAGTCATAAGAACTTTAACATTTAAAGATTCAGAATCATGATCCTAGTACCCTTCTAAAGAGATGCATGAACCACCCAAGGATTGAGGCATGTAGAAGCTGTGTGCACATCACCACACTGCTGCTATATATTTTCATGTCAAGTAAAAAAATCTATAAATAAATCATTGACTTTTGACACTACTAAAAATAATTATAATTATGCCAGTAATTGTTTGCATAAGTCATGATAACAATCAGAGAATATTTTATGTAGTTTAATTTCCACAGAATCAAGTTTTATAGCTTATTTTCACCATAATGATGTAGGCAGCTGAATAAGATAGAAATATCATAGGCAGAGAGGGCCAAGTCCTCATGGAGACAGTATGGAGACAAGGTGACTTTGCAAGTTGGAAGAGACAGGCACTCACATATGGGCCACATCTCAAGACAAAAGAGGAAAGAAATGTAGCCACATACTTCCCTAGGGATGGGCATCAGGATTGATATTGTAAATAGGTATCGATTGCCTTGAAAGAGCCCAAATGAGTCACTAGCCCAACTCCCAATAGGCCCACTTGCTACATGACTCACTTCCCCATTTGGCAATGGATTTAATCAATTTTACCTGAGCAGTGGTGCACGTAATCTCATTGGTTCATGATAGTTTGTCCCATTTTATGCCCATTTAACGGAGTTCCCATGTTCTCCACCACCTTAGATCTGCCTTACCACATGGTTTTACTCTATAAAGGTCTCTGGAAGAGACAGCTTTCCGGGGACTACCTGCTCGGGCCCCTCTTCTGTCCCTCTCTCAGACAGAAGCTTTCTTTCCCCCAACAGATATATTCTGCTTATAACCTCCTTTTGTTCCTAAAGTTCATTCTTCAGTTTTAGTGAACAAGAACTTGTCCCAGGTATCTTTCATGTCGGGAGCTTTATTTTTTCCTTTGTATCATTTGGAGGTCATCCACCTGTATCAGTTTTCCCCTATATCAATAACACAGTGAGAAGAGATGAAAGGAACTATAACTTGTTAAAAAAAATTATGGACCACTATTTTTTGGGTTCACATAGTTCCAGCATTCAAGAGCAGAAGCAGGAGGACTACAAGTTGGAGGCCAGTCTACTTTTCCCTCCCATGTTTGAGATTGGCTGGAACAAACAGAGAAAACCAATTTCAAAACATCAAATGACAATAGACCTCAAAAAGTACTATTTTTAAAAATGTGCACAAATTGATTGAATTTTAAGAAATGAATGGAAAATTTAGATGACAAACAACACAATATAGATTTAATTTGTACATATAGGCTAATAGCCTCCGATTATCTCTAGATATTATTCCTTCATAGTTTATATAGTTATGTTCTTAAAGTCAAATGATTCAATGATAAAAATGTGTAATGAATTTAAAATATCTTAAAGTTATTATATTAAATATTTTAATGAAGGTATGATATGGACAATTTCTCCCAGACTATTTTCTGCCTTTTCTATAAGCACACACCATACAAAAACAGAAGAAACTTTAGGTAAATTATGAATTATAAATAATTTATCTTAATAGTATCTACCAAATATCTAAAATTTTGACATAATGAGGATAAACCTTAGTGCACCTGCCCTGAAAAGAAGAAAAGAGAGAAAACTTGAAGAATTACACTTTTAAAATTTTACAGTTTTAGGGGAACTCTAGAATGCAGAATGAACTTTCTTACTTTGATCCATTACAAGAGCACAGAGTTGTGATAGGGGACATGCACAGTTTTTCTTTCCAAGCAAAAAATGGCAGAGTCATGACATCATGAGATGAAAGGGGTCCCAGGGCCACGACCTTTGAAAATGCTGTTGGAGTCAACCAAGGGAATCAGCAGAGAGGAGACAGCCTGCAGTCACTGGCATAACAATTTCTTGTCCAGTGCTGTGCTCATTCCAGGGGTCTCCAGCTGCTAGGAGAAGTTCAGAATTGAATCTATATTGCATTAATTTGTAACTCTCTGTAGCTATATTTAAGTAAATAAAAACAATGTACAATTTTAACAAGAAAGATGAAAAGTAAAAACAGGACAGAAGTAAGCACATTGATTACAATTTTTCAGGTAAACAAAAGACCTAATTATGTTAAGATTGACATATCACAAAAATCATCTTATTCATTCTTGGGAGACTTAATTTGAAACATAAACAATTCTTACATTTTTGTAAAAGTGGAACTAACTATGAATCTGCAAAAAACTTTGATTTTCTTTTTAACAGAAACATTCCATCATGCGGGTAGCATAGATTAATGGACAGATTAAATTGATTAATTAAATTAAATTATTGATTAATTAAATATTGGTTAATTAAATAAAAGCAGGAAGTTTCTGTTTCTAGTATTTATGATATTTTATCTACTGCTCATCATTGTTAGATTTAGCATGCCCATCAAAACTCTCACTTCCACAGTATTTTTTTTCTTTCTTGTGACACTGGGGAGGGAACTCAGGGTCAGCCACATGTAAAGGACGCTTGACCACAGAACTGCATTTCCCGCCCTGTAACATTCCTTACTACATGGTTTTCAGGTCAAATTTAGCTTACTTTATCATTTCTCCAGTCATGTTCTCTCTCTTATCTTCATAAACATAGAAAATGTCCATGTACTTGTAATGCTTTTAAACTACGTGATGTTTTCGACAGTTTTTGGTATGATAACCTGAGATGCTATTATGAAGAACTTATATAACAGAGAACTAATGCAAGATCAGTTTTCTTAATGAGCTTTGCCTATCCTTTACTAAAATTGTATTACTTCAAAATGAGAAGAGGGTGATTTCATATGAAATAGTAAAGTCACAGATGTCAAACAGTATACAAAGAATAAAAATATACCCATCCATTGCATACTGATCAGTAAGGTTGTGGCAATTTATTATAGGTTTCAGAAGGTTATCTTTCTAATTCTAATTAAAATAATGATAAATTAATGAAAAACACAATGGTCTTGAAACATTTGAAGTTGCAGCTCAGAACTGTTACTACCAATGTTTTTCTTATTTGTACTTCACTTCTGTAAAATTAGCATGAAACCCAACTTGTACATTTATCATTTTTTTAAAAAGCTAATGAATTTTATTATTATTAATATGAACATCAGATACCGTATGTTCATGAGCTATACTTTCTGTGGAAAATTCTTCTAAGCTCTAATTTTAATATTTGAACTAAACATAGGGCCAGTTAGTACAGATTTTAATTTTTTCAAGAGAGCCTACTGTGCAAAATGAATGATCAATTATAATAGTTTCAACCATACAGCTCTAATGGTGATGTATTAATATGATCTTGAAACTGGCTGTTATTATATTAGGCAATTAAAAAGCACTTACAATTTATGATATTAAAGACAAAATTTGTTTATAGTTTTTCTAAATTGATAGATAGCAAGTAAATATATTATCAGTGTGTGTCAACAAAGTGGCAATGAATAATGAATTTATAAATGAACACAGAAATTTCAAAAGTAATAGATAAACTGCATGTATCATTCAGGTTTCATCCCAGGCAAAGAAGAACCTAATGTAAAAGTGTAAAGAAACAATGGTGTACTTGGGCTCAGATTCCGAGGTTTCTGTCCCTGGTCGAGATGCTCTAAATCAGAAATATTGTGGCAGAAAGTTGAGGTGGAGAAAACTGCTCGCTGCTCCCTTCCTGATGGTGAGGAAGTAAAGACAGAGAAAGAAAAAGCCAGGCAGGAAAAAGACAAGTTCGGAGAAGGCCTGTGCCCTTCCTACAGCCACGCCTCTGCTCATCGGGCGCAGCTATGAGCTCATTTGTGGGTTACTAGAGCGCAACCCGCTGATCTCATCGCCTTCCGAAAGCCCTCCTTCAGAACACATTAACCTTCTGGAGAGCATTTTTAATCCAAAGAATAATATTATCTTTTAAAAGTTAAATACTTCAGTGATTTTCCATGACCTGAAGGGGTCTCAGTTAAGATTGTAAGTCACCGCCAAATGATATCATACTCAAGCAATTTAAATAAAAGCATGAAACACACTACCAGGATAATTCGCCTAAACTTCTCTATCTTGTCTCTTCCCACCCCTTAGGGCGACCCAGCAGGTTCAGCTGCAGAGAGCTCTGGCTAAAACATCTGAGGAAATAGCTGTGAGGTCATTTGACAGCAGAGTGCTTTACCATGATATTTTCAAGAATCATCCAAATTTTCTCTTTAAATTCACCAAACTTGTTGATGTCAAAAAACTTTACAAATAATGACTAGGCAGGTCAGTTTTACAAGAGTGATTTGTGTTTTCCTTGCTAATGTCAAATCAATTGAAACTAAGTCTTTTTATAATAAAATGTAATTTCAAGAAACCTTTATTACATGGATCTGGATATTTTTCACATGCATATGTGGGGCTTTAAATGACAGATATCTAATAAATCTATATGGAATTAGTGTTTTCTTTTCATGGAATCTACCAGTTCAATGTAACTTTAAAAAACATCTTCATAAATCGACAAGGTTTTGCAGCTTCTACTATAAAGACATTGTATGCTCATAGGACAAAAGGAAAAGATCTTGTTCTACAAATATTTCATGTCATTGATTATGGAATTATTCTTTTTAGAGAACAAAGTATAACTAGTGTTGACATGAGAAACTTAACACATAATTTTAGGTTTCATAAATACTGATGAAGTTTTGCTTTCAGCTCAGAATTTCAACAACTTTTTAAGCTGACAAAACTATTTTAAAATATATTTGTTTCCCGGAGTCTCAGACATTTTCTTTTCCTCAAAGTGACATATAGAATTAACAGGCGAGCATGTGTCATTGTTTCACTTCTTCTGTGTGGAGGACAGTTACCTTCTTACTAGTCCCACTTAAATAATCCAATCTTGGAGTCTTAGATATCTACAGCATTAAGATTATATGGCTTCTTTGTTATTTCCGAAGTCAGACTTGCTGATTTAGCCTTAAGTTATAGCCTGCTTTTGTAACAGGCATCCAGTTAAATGCATATCTAGTAACCTTCGAAGATCATAAACATTTTTCATTGCTTTTCTTTATAGTACCTCTCTCATTACTTTTGCTGTATCTTTTCAAATGGTTATTCATTTTGAAAAATGCTTTCTAAGTTAAACCAAATTTCCAAATTCAGGAAATTTCAACCCACTACAAACCTCTTGACCCACTATTCCTTTTAGGATACATGAGGTTTTTTTTATATTACAGTGTCCTTGTAATCATTACACAGAGCAGTGGAGAGCATTTTCAGAGTTTCTTTTCCAGGAAAACAAAATAAGAACTCCAACAACAAGCATTAAGTTCAAACAAACGCAAGAAACATAATGATATTTTTTAAACATTTTGAAACCTAAGAAAAGTAATAGATCATATATTAAAAATTAGGGCTGGGGCTATTGGTCAGCAGTCTAAGCACCTGTATGACAAGCTCAAAGACCTGAGTTTAATCCCTTGTACCTCATGTCTCACTCGCCTAACACTGTGTGTGTTGGTGCACTGTTATAATTCCAGCACTAGGGATACTGAGACAAGAGGATGAGGATGAGTATGAACTGAGTAGTGAGACCCTATAAACACACACACACACATTTTTTTGATTAAGTGTACATGAAGGCATAGTGTGGCAAGTGTATGATCCAAGGTAACTCAGGGCTAATGCAGGAAGCTGGGAAGATGGGGGTAGGATTGGAAACACAGGTAGACATTGACTCAAAAGAAAAAAATTCAAAATGCTAGTGATACAGCTCAGAGGTAGATGACTTACATAGCATGTTGAAGTCATGGATTCCATTCTCCCCATGCACACACACATACACACACACACACACATACACACACATATATATATATATATGAATTATATCTTTATATGACTTTATGTCTATATCTGCTTATCTACATTCATATCTACACCTACATCAATATCTATCCATCTGAATGTCTTGGAAACAAAAGATGAGAAGGTAATTTTAAAATTTCCAAAAGCAAGCACTCGGGAGGCTGAGGCAGGCGGATTGTTGTGAGTTCGAGACCAGCCTGAGCTAAAAAGTGAGCTTAAGGACAGCCTCAACTGCATAGTAAGACCCTGTCTCAAAAAGACCAAAAAAAAAAAAAAAAAAAATTTCCAAAGCAAAATCACTACATCCCTCAGTACTATTTTACTAATCAGTATGAAATTGCCTATGGGAGAAATAATGAATTTGTATCTCAAGAAATTATGTTTTGTTTTAACTCTTTATACGTTGAAAAATGTAATTCTCCATAGAATGTTTTTTATTTTCAAAACAAATCTTAAAATATCTAAAAGATACACATGATCATACACACAATGCTTAATTAAAAGTCACAGTGAAAATGGTACACACACATTTTAACTTTTATGTTCAGGAAAAAAGATACTTGTAATGAGACTATGAAGGTCAGACACTATTTTAAATTTTATGAAAATAATTCTTACCAAGAATATTTTTAACACCTCATTTCAGGCTATTCATAATTACAGCTTCGCCTCAGTGAGATCCTACCTAATGTTTTATGTAAAACACATGAACATTGAATGATATTTGAATTAAATTGATTCTTTCTTAACCTGTAAGCTCATATGCTAATTTACCTTCGTTTGTGTGACTCTGAATATTAGATTTGATAGAAAAACTAAACACCATTAAACAGTGTCCTCACACTCTAAGAAAAGCTGGAATAATTTAAGGCAGGTTTGATTACATATGCACAGAGCATGCCAGGATTAACAAGAGAAGAAAAGGTTAATGAAGAGAAAGCTACTTTTCAGCCAATAATACTACATTAGTGAAGAATATGGTAATCTAATTATTAGGGAATTTTATTAAAAAAATTAGAATTATAAGAGAATACAAATTCAACTATAGATGATATTGCTACTGTAGTTAAATCTGTGTTCTATGAGTAACTTTTAAAATATGCTAATCCAGGAAGTTCAATGTTTACTATTTCTCCTTACTGCTTTGGCCCTTCCCCCAAACCCTCAATGATTTTTCATCTGATTCTCTCCCCCACTAGATGTCAGGCAAGAGGAGAGAATGGCAATGCATAGAAGAGGACAATCACAGTTAGGTTTGAAAAGCTGAAACTGATCAACAAATGTAGGCAAAGTTAATAGCAATCAGAAATATGGAAGCTATAATGCTCTGATAATTAGTTTGAACTAATTATTAATAACAGAAACTATACCAAAGGACCATATTATCTTATAATAGTATCAGGCTTTATTTCATCTTCCTTGGGGAAATATTTCCTACCTGAATTAAAATTTTATTTCCAAGTGTGATGTCCTTAAGCAACATACATCTTTCTTTTGAATCTCTAGAAACAATGTGACGTGAGTAGTTACTTTTGTTAAGGGTGAGTGAAAAAATATGCATTAATTCTTCCCAAATATAAATGTTGTGAAGTTAAATCCTTATTATTCTTTTTTATTCATAAACTAGCATTATAAATTGGGAGATAGTAAATTTTAAAATAAATCATATGTCAAGGGGATGCCTGAGAAACAAGTAAAATAAATAGACAAGCTTTGACAGAGTTATCACTATCTCCTACAAGTACTTTTCACTTCTAGAGTTATTTTCTGGATTTGATGTGCATGTTCCTCTTAAGAAGTGACAAGATGTATAAGCAGGCAGGGCAGAGGCTTTCTGGTTTCTTCAATAAATAAGTAAAATATTTGGTTAAGATAATCTACAGGAGGAAGCTGTAATGACAGTATTCATACTTACTGGAAAATAGAATGAAAGGGATATAATTTAGTAAATGTGTACTCTATCTCATAACATTAAGTATAAGGGCACTTGGAACATATTATTTGTATTCCATCATATTATAGTTCATTATGTTGTGTGCCATCTGGTAAGAATGCTAAAATGTCACAACAGAAAATAATATTATTGCTACGTTTGACCAATTTATGTTCCGTGCCATCCAAGTAACTATCTTTTCTACCTAGAAATGTTCATCTTCCTTATTCTCTTATTCTTAATGGTGATGAAAATTTTCTTAGTGCGCATCTACATTATAATTGCTCAGTCTTTCCTATTGTCATTGGATAATGCTTTTGTGTGTGTGTGTGTGTTTGGTACAGGGTCTCACTACATACCTTGGACTTATAGTGATCCTCCTGGTTTTAGTCTCTGAAGCACTGGAATTTCAGAAGTTTGTCACTATACCTGGTCCTGCTGGCCAGTTCAGTGCTCCCGGAGGTGGGGCCACAGCAGTACCTGGTGGAATGGAGTTTTGAGAGGCACTACAGAATATTTGCTTTCTTTCTTTCTTTTTTTCTTTCTTTCTTTCTTTCTTTCTTTCTTTCTTTCTTTCTTTCTTTCTTTCTTTCTTTCTTTCTTTCTTTCTTTCTTTCTTTCCTTCTTTTCTTTTCTTTTTTGTTTTCTGTATTTAGTCTACAGGGTCTATAGGTTCTCACTACATAGATCGGACGCTGATACTCCTGTTTTCAGCCTCCCAAAACGCTGGAATTAAAGACTCGTGACACCATGCCCAGTCTCAATCGTCATCTCAGTATGCCCTAGAGGTGGGGTGGGCACAGCACACCCAGGATCTACATTTGATTTCATTGAAGCTAAGTGTCCTAGAAAATGCTTTATGTATCTCTTGTTACACGTAATTGTTTTATTTCTTGAGGTTTTTTTCCATTTTGTTATACTGACACTATTATATTTCCATAAGAAGGTGCTTAATCCACTAAGCTATCTTTCTGGCCCTTATTGGCTAATTCTGTAATCTCTGTATTTAGTCGCTGTAGCTCCTGGTATGTAAACACGTTTTCTTTGATTTTTATTTATTTATTTATTTATTTATTTATTTATTTATTTATTTATTTTTGCAGAACCGGGGATTTAACTCAGGCCCTTGCACTTGCCAGGGAAGTGCTTATTCCACTGAGCCATCTCCCCAGCCCCACATTTTCTTTTAGCTGTGAAATATGGTTACAAAATGAATGATCTTTCTATCTATAGTATTTTTCAGTATTTGACACAAGATGGGGACAAGAATATGCATGGTGAATATGTTAAAGTGTATATAGATTGGGATGAGTGAGATTTACCATTTAAAGTAGGCATTGAGATAATTTAATTAATCAAAATTAAACCCATTTTATTAAGCAATTTGAATGTAAGACAAGTGTGAAGAGTCTCATTCCTCTTCTGCTTTCATGAGATGATTTATTTATTTGTGTACAGGTTTAGAGTCCTTATTTTGATGGCATTCAGGCATATTTTTTCCGAATGACCTCAGGATTTACTTTAATCTATCTTAATTACTCCATATTAACTACAGTATTCTTTAGAACTCTTTCTTCTACTTTGGATTTTTCAACATTCAGAATATAACATGATAGCTGTCCTTCATCACTTAGCAGTTAATTTTAACATTAATGCATTCCTAATTTTATCATATTGCTTTTCAAATACACAAACATAAAGGTTATAATATACAGTGAGCTTTTTTTTTAGAATAATCTATTGATGCCCACAGTAAATTCTGTTATTGATGAAAGTACGAATAAAATAAGTAATAAAAATGTTCTATATATTAAAAAGTAATATTTTCTCAAGAAAAGTATTAAATGGGATACCAAAGTTCTCATAAAACTTACGTTGCAAATCTTTATCCATTATGTGTTGGGAAATAAATTTTCATTTTGTTGCTTCAAGTACTTAACTATATTCACATTTTTAAAAGTATTTTCTATTAAATTTTAAAAATCGAACATATACACAGACAATACATTGTCTATTTATATTCTACAACCCTTTATCAAATGAAAGACTACTTCTATAAAAAAATCCTATACTCATTTCCTTTATTTTGTTTACTTTTTATTGGTACCAGAGATCGAACCCTGCACATGCCAGTTAGGCTCTTATGCTTCTGGGCTGTCCCTCTGGCAAAAATATTACACTCATGATCTTTCTTCATTAAACTTGTTTGTATTACAGTACAGCATTAATCAGGAAGACATTTTTGATCATTAAAATGCCACTAACTTTCTTTCGGCCAAGTCAAAGGACATATGTTTGCCCTCAAATGTAGGTCAGTGGTAGAGTCTTTACCTCACATTTGTGAGGTCCTGAATTCAGTTCCTTGACCTGAAAAAAAAAAGACACATGTTTTCATGCCTGGAATGTTTCAACATTTGGTTTATTTTTTTGCAGTAACATTTTCTTCTTGCTTACTTTTTTTTTTTTTTTTTTCCTAGGATAGGCAGTACAGAGTACAGGATTTCACTGTGTAGAACAGGCTCATAATGATCCTCCTATTTGCAGCCTCCGGAGTGCTGGGATTACAGGCATGTCACCATGCCCAGTCTCAGTTGCCTTCTCATCATGCCCTAGGGGCAGGACTGGCACCGCAGGCATGGGTAGTGAGCTCCTGGTCCCTGTGTCTGCCTAAGCAGGTGCTTTAGTCCACTGAGCTATTTGGCCAGCCCTCTATTTTTAAAAATCTTTATTACTCAGCCATAAAGAAGGCATGTTAGCTAAATGGATGGACCTTAAGATCATAATCATAGGTGAAATAATTTGGTCCCACATACAAATATCACATAATTTCTCTGGTATGAAAAAAATTAAATGTAAATAAGAACAAAATGAACCAGAGATATTGTAAACTAGGAAAACATTATTTAAAAAAAATAAGAACTAGGCCTAAGGGGGGAAGGAAGGAAGGGAATAAAGGAAATGAGAATAAAATGAAATAGAAGCAAACATTTTGTAAGTAAGAAGGGCAAAAGAGGTTGAAGGGAGCGCAGGAGGATGGGCAAAAAGAAAAATCAAGATAAATTGGGCCAGCCAGATAGCTCAGAAGACTAAAGCACCTGCTTAGGCAGATAGAGGACCAGGTTTGATCCCCTGGCCTGCAGTGTAGGTCTGGCCCCTAGGGCATGTTGAGAAGCTGACTGGCACTGAGCATGGTAGTGCACGCCTGTAATCCCAGCACTTGGGAGGCTGAAAATTCCCAAGAAGGATCACTACGAGTGTGATCCATATAGTGATCACTTGTAGACCATGCACTAAATACATACCAAAAATCAATCAATCACTTGCAAATATCAATTCCCCAATTGAATATCATCAGTATGCATGCCTAATTTGTACCATTAAATGTAAATACATAAAAAATTTGTTGAACTGTTATGCTAAAAATACTATGGGACAGGTATTTGGGGATTGAAAGCAGAGAGAAATATGGTGAAGTGGGAGTGCGAAGGATCAAAATGCAACATATTTATGTAGCAATAACTTAAGCTGGGTGAATGTATTTCATACTACAAGTATATACTAATCCAAAGAAAATAGTTTTGAAAGTATTAATGGGGGACTGTGTGACATTTTCAGCTTTCTGTACACTATAATTTTTGAATTATAAAACATATTTGTCTCATCAAATGTTTTTATGTCTTTATGTTAAAAAGATCCACACTACCTTTTTCTAGCTCTCTAAAGAGCACTTATGGTACATGACTGTTAATAGCCTCCTGTGCCATACAACATCAGCACTTTTTTGCTTCTTTGGCTAATTTCCCAACCAATACATCAACCTGTTTTATACCTCTAATCTCTCCAGGCTCTGTAACGACCATTTTATTTTACACTTCTATGAGATCAATTTTTTGACTGCACAGGAGTGAAGTCATATGATCCATATCTTTTCATTCTTTTCTTATCCCATTTCACATTATGATGTCCAGTTACAATTAATTTATTACAAATGAATTAATTCAATGCATTTTTGTTGACTAATATTTCATATGTATATATTATACATAATTATATTTCTTTTGCATCTGTTATTTAAGGAAGATCTAGAAGGAAATAGTTAAGTCAGATGGACTTTGAGAGTTCTAGTTTGAGTTTTTTGAAGAATTCACATTTTGATCTCTGTCAGTTATATGAGTTTATATTCACACCAACCATGTAGAAGTGTTCCTTTTCCCCTATAGTCTCAGTTATGTATAATTTGATTTCTTTATGATAGCTATTGTTTCTATTATAAGCTGGAATTTCAGTGTTGTTATAATTTGAATTTCTCTAATGGGTAAATATGCTGAACATTTTGTCCATGTAATTTTCATGAATACTGCACATAAGTTATTTCTTTCTTGTGCAGGCATTCCTCATGAATCCTGTGAATATAACATTAAATGAACTGGTCACTAAATGAAGAATGCTGTAATATAATATAATATAATTTATCATATTACAAAGTTCAGAATAAACAAATAGTCAAAGAAACTCCAATTTGATGTCTTTGCTTTTATTTGGTATCTTACATGCAGCAATGTAATATGTAACAGCACACGAAGCTACACTACTGCACTATTGTACAATCAACAAATACAGTATTATATAAACAAATCATATGCACAAAGAAGACACTGAAGATGTAGCAAAAAGTACATAGATTTGTACAGGATAAAAGTCACCAATCATATGTCAAATGATGGTCATGAGTGAAAAGCGTGCCTTTATTGTAAGTCCAAACAGCCATTGCACAGGTAGGTTGTCAAGGGAGGATTAAGTGTATTGCATTGTGGTTAAAAAAATACTTTATATGATTTAAAATTTATAAAATACCTTTGCATTTATTGTATAGCATGTAAGATCATTTTTCAATTTAGAACCATGTCAATAGAATATTCTGTAGATGTAATTTCAGTCTTGGTATACAGAATTCAATTGAACTATATTTCCTTATTTATTTTCTATCTGAATTGCTGAAAGTAGAGGGATAAAATCTTTTAATTTTAACATATTTTATGTCTTTATATAGGTCTGCTAAAACTCGTTTTCTGTATTTGGGTCTTGTGATTTTTGTGTCAATAAGATTTAATTTTTTTATTGTTTCATGGTCATTATTCTTACGTAGTGATTTGTGTCACTTTTTACTATTTTTTACTTAAATTCCTTATTCTTTGAAATATATCATTAGTCTTGCTTCACTTGGTCTTATATGCACTGGATACTACATTGATTCTTTTCATTTTAAGTATATACATATCTCTATTTATTTATTTATTTATTTATTTATTTATTTATTTATTTTTGTGGAGCCAAGGATTGAATTCATGCCTTTGTGCATGCCAGAGAAGTGCTTGTTCTTCTGAGCCATCTCCCCAGCTTTGTACCCATCTCTTTAAAGGTGAAGTGAGTGCCTTGTAAGTAGACCGTGGACATTGATCATTTTATTTTTACTTTATTTAATTTAATTTATTTTTTAAATATATTTAGTAAGAGTCTACAGGGTCTCACTATGTAGATTAGACAGATAGTGATGCTCCTATTTGCAGCCTCCCAAGGGCTGGGAATTCAGGCGCATGCCACCATGCTCAGTCTCAATTGCAGTCTCAGGGCACCCTGAAGGTAGGGCCAGCATAGCTTGTATGTCAGGGACCAAACCCTGGTCCCTGTGCTCTGCCTAAGCAAGTGCTTTAGTCTGCTAAGCCATCTGATTGGCACTTGGATCATTTTAATTTATCAACTTCCTTTATATGTGGTTGATAATTTAATGTATCTACTTTATTGGTTTTTTACAATCATAAATAAGATTGTATTTATCACTATTAAAAACTGGATCCTAAACAGACTCTTAGGCTCTTGCTCTGTATCTGCCAACTCATCCAAATTTAGCTCCGGTCTTTCCAGGGGCTACTAATACCTTCTTCAGGAAGCTCTAGAAGTTTTCTCAGTTCACACTTGGTCTTCTTAGGGCTGGGGAGATGGATTAGTGGAATAAGAACTTCCCTGGCAAGCACAAGGGCCTGAGTACAATAACCAGTTCTGCCAAAAAAAAATTGGGCTTTAGTATTTTTTTTTCTGATGAAGACATCATGAAAGTATCCATAGACTACTAGTCCTTTTCTTTGTCTTGCCCAGTGCTCATTGTAGTTGGTTTCTTGACTAGTTCCTTTAAATCAGTTGTGCACAAATCTCAGGTCATGATTTCCCCCATCTTCTGATGGATTTGCAAGACCTATTGTAGGTGCTACGCATGAACAGACTGTCATATGTGATTGTTTCAGTTTTTAATAAAACCAACACGGAACAAATGAAGCAAATCACAATTGGTACTCTTGAACAATCCAAAACAAGAGCTTTGATCCATGGCTAGATCCATGTCATGGAATTTAGATTTCCCCAGAACTCCTACAGTAATCAGCTTGGCTCACTTCAAGTGCAGGACCATTCATCCCATCACATGAGCTCTGGTGGATACTGTTTTTCCCATATGGCTCTCTGAGCAACTCTATGGCAGTAGGGCAGAACAAGCAGCTTACAAAAGTGGCATAAAGGGAGCCAAGAAGAAAATGGTTCACACATTTTCTAAAATAGACTGTTAAAATGCGAAGATACCAGCTATGTTTTGTATTTTTGAGACAGTCTTACTATGTAGATCAGGTTGCCTCTGAACTCACTGTGTAGCCCCGTCAGGCTTTAAACAGGTGACTGTTCTCCTTCCTCAGCCTCCTAAGTGCTAGGATTACAGGTGTATGCCACCACACTGAGTTCTATTTAAAGAATCCTTGCAGTGTCAGTTTTGCAATTTGTTCTCTAATTTCATTGCATTTTCCTTCTTTTTTCCCACTCTTGCTGTGTTCTGAAGTTCAGTGGTTAATAATAGTAGGAAGCTTTTATTCCCTCCTATTTGGTGTATACATTTTTATGTTATTATGAGATGTCTTAGTTACTGTTCTCTCATCGCTGTAATAAAAGAACGGGCACCTAGAATTACGGCAGAATATGTTCATTTAGCTCACAGTTTGTGGACATTATAGTCCATACTCATCTGACTCCACAGCTGGGTGGAGTACCTGAGGGCCATCACTCATGGCAGAAGGAAACAGCATAACAACAGCAGCAAAAAGTGAGCAGAGAGAACAAGCCTCTTTACTATATGCAGGATCCAGCCCCAAGGTGGCTGAGCACTCGCACCCATCTATAATCCTATCATCAGACTATTAATCCATCACAAGCTAGAACCCAACTCCATGACTGTATGTGGCTTTGGGGGAGCATCTAAATACAAACCATAATAGTTTTACCAAACACATATTTTAATTATAGCAATTTATGATGCAGTCATAGCAACCATAAAGATGAAAAGAATATCAAACATGAAAACAAGAAAAATACACTCATTAGAAAATTCTAGCTGAACTACTCTCTCTTCCAAATATAAATCTTTCTCTTTTGCCATGGGAATAAAACTCAGGAGCTGTGCTTGTCAGAAAGGAGAGCCCTAAACATGTTTTTGAGATATGAACTTCTGAAATTTTATTTTTCTACCTTACTTGTCTCTAAACAGTCTTGTATGGATGTTATATGTAAAGGTCAAGTTTCCTGTCCAGGCTTCCTGTTTCTTAAACAAATTAAGCTCCATGGTTTCAGATAGTTCAGTGCTTGCTCACTTGGCTGAGGGAAGCAACATTTGGTGGTAGGGCACGTGGGACAGAGATGCGCATTTCATAGCTCCGGAAAGAGGCAGAGGAAAAAGGTCAGTAGCCCTATTTACACCCTCATGACCCACACGGAGTGTGTTTGAGTTACCTACTAGTGGGCACTTGTCCCGATTTGATTTGGCAGTCTTATCAGTTACAATATGTTAATTTTCTTTTTTTTTTTTGGCCTTCATAAAAATATATGCTTTATGTATGATGTATGCAACATTAAGCATTTTGAATTCTTCTGTACAGTTACAATTGCTAATCAGTTTTCTACATTATGATGTTTACTTCTGACCTCTTGTTGCATCTCTTTCCTTCAGTTTAAACCATTTATGGGACCATAGCCTGCAAAACAGGTCTAGTGGAGTTACATTCCCTAATTTTGTTTGGGAATGTCTTTACCTCTCCTTCATTGATAAAGAATAATGTACTGGACAGAATTATCTCTTTTGTTTTTCTTTTCTTGTTTAACATTTATCTTCTTTTTGTTAAGTTTTCTTTCTCTCTCTCCTGCATTGTGAAAATCTTTTCCAATCCTGAGGTTTATACTGTTTCTGTTGATTAAGCCTGATCTAAGCCAAACTGAGGTTCCCTGGCATGTGCTATTTGTTTCTTCTCTCTTGAAGCAATGATAAGCCTATTTTTGATGGTTGTGGTGACAATCTGTTGTCACGTGAAGTCTGACACCCTGTGTTGTTTCTTTTTTTACTACAGCAGTAAGGCTCTTCTTTAACATTGAGAATTTGATTATGAAAGGTCTTGGGATATACTTGGTTGGGTAAGTTCTGGCAGGTTACCTTTGATGTTTCATACCTTGATATTTGCATCCTTCTCTACATTTTGAAAGTTTGATATCATTTCTTTGACTAGGTCTTCTACCATTTGATATATTTAATCCCAAAGTCAAATGCCTTGTGTGTTTGCTTTATTAAGTGTAGTTTACTCCTCTTCATTTTTTGTCAATTTTTTTCCTCTTTCTGTATTGTTAAATATTCCTGATTTCACCAATTTTCTTCTCTTTGTTATTTCACAATATTTATGCTTTCTCTCATATTAATCATTTAACTTAATAAACTTTCAGGTCAGATCAGAGGCTGCTATTTGATTGTTTTAACTATTACATCTATACCTCTGTTATGCTTGCATTACTGATCTTTTCATCTTGAAGCTTTTGTGATTTCTTTAAAACCACTTCTTTAATTGCTAATCTGAAAAATCACCAATGCTAAGTAATTCTGGTCGTGTCTATCATCTCATTTTCTCATAAGTTAAGCCTTCAGGAAAGGTTTGCTGTTTGTGACAGTCTGGGATTTGAAACATAAGGTATTGCTCTGGTCCTTATGATCAGGCTTCTTTGTGCTTCTCCTTTCATAAACTCTCCTGGAAGTAGGAGGCAATTTATTCTCACAAAGCCAATAGTTACTGCTATTCCAGCTCTTAGATATCCAAGTCCAGATTCAAAAGAAGGCCTGATTGAGTTTGGATTACCGTCTGGATGTCACTAAGGAAGATCCAAGCTTAGACTTGTCCAACACATGCTGCTGGCATGTTTGTCAGCATCAACTAAGAGAATGACATAAATAAGGCTATCTTCCTCCTGATGCCTCTCGATATGAGCTATGTGGGCCCAGTGGTTAAGCACTGTAGCAACTTGCCCAAATCTACGGAGAAGTGGGAAGAAGTATCTGGGTCCTACACTATCTCTATGGCCATCAACCCTGCAATCCTGAACCCACAGCCTTCAGAGAATAACATCACAGTGCTGTGGGCAGAAAGGTTGTGGATGCTGTCAGCCACTTGACTGCCTCAATTCCTGTGAGTCAGACTATGGTTATTGGCCTGGAAGTAGGAGGCACAGTGTTTTGCTTGGTACTGGTTGTGTGTTGAACAACTGATGCTGGAATTCGAATGTGAGGTCCAGACTGATTCCTCTTTCTTTCCATAAAGTGACAAACTTCTGTCTCCATCGTATGCAGATTTGAGTGAAGGGTGATGCTGACTCTCCTTCTAATCTTTAGTGTCTCCTTTCTCTTTATTACATTACCAGTAGGTGCTATGATCTCACCTGGTTTAAATGTGAAGGTGGCTTTATGCCTGAATGGATGTTTGAAGTACTTTATCTATGGGAAGATGACTGCAGGACATCATCAAAAAGAAAAGGGGACCTCACTGAGGCAGATTTTTGTTTTGACTTCATTCTACTTTGATGACTCTATTATCTGCAACTGTTTCTGTACCTGTGCCCACTGTGACTTACATGAGGTTTTAAGAATTTGACATATGCTATTCCTAACACACTGGCAATCAGTGTAACATTTGCCATAAAGATAGAATAATGAAGCACTTCCTGAATGAATAGCAAAAATTCGAATAAGTTAAGGAATTAGACATTTCTAAGTGGGAAAATGTTAGTGAATTTATTATCATACTTATGATTCCAAATAGAATATCAACATCTTCTACATGGAAGCATTGTTAGGAAGAAACCACTGACTTATTAAAGTTTAAATAAGACATTAAAATGGTTATTGTTTTAATTTTCCACTTTATGGTACTTATTGCCTCTCTAAGTGAAGTTAAAATACTTTGTAAATTATTCAGGGGAAAACCTTACTTAGCAAACAACAAAGAATGGAAGTTGATACCTGAACAACCAGAAAATTTGGAAAGTAGTTCCCCTTGCTTAAAGTCTGGGTGCATGTGTAGATATGTGTGTGAGTGTATGTGTGTATCAAGTGTAAATATTGAATTATTTACTATTAAGATAAAGTTCCACATATGGCTTAGCATACACACATACATACCTTACAAATTTTTAATGGTATTTAAAGGATACTAGCAATGTAAATTATTGACACCAAGATACTAAATCAAACATTCTTTTATTATTCTCATACAGAAATGGGAAGATGTGATATTATTTTCCTGCTACACATCCAAGTTATTTCAACATAATTAGAAAACTCCATATAGAATGGAAAATAATGACAGCTATTTAAGAATGAACAAGATTTTTATCCCATCTGAACATTTTCCAGTCATTCATAAAGCAACAGGAGTAAAGTCCTACTGTTACAAATGTCTTTTATATTTTAAGTAAAGTATTGTCCATATATGTATTTCTATACATTTGCATTGGTGCTATTCATGATACATCAAAAAGAAAAAAAATATTCACTAGAAAAGTAAGAACAATACTCAATATTTGCTTATACAGCTGACATGTTCAGAATGAAGTGATTACTTTTCTTTAATAATTAACATTTAGAATTTTGACACTCAAGAAGCATATGTTTTATACATGAAGGCAACACTATGGTAAAATTTGGTATCTGCACTAAAATACAGGAAACATTTTGATTATAAACAATGTATACTACAGTTAGGATTCATTAAGAAAATCAGGATAATAATGAAATATATGGAGTTAAAGTTCAACATTGTAGACAAAAAGAAATAATATTTGTATTCTTAAAACTACATTTAGCAAACATTTAGTGTTATATATCAGACAATGTTATACTATCGGTATACCATAGAGGAATAAGAAAAGTTTTTTCCCAATTGACTTTCCACATGCTGAAAACTAAAACTAGATCCAAATCAATCAGAATGCACTAAAGTAAAATCAAAATGGATTAAAGATCTAGACATTAAAACAGAAACACTAAATTTTCTAGAAGAGAAAATAGGTAAATTTCTTGAAGACACAGGGATAGACAGATTTCGTGAATAAAAACCAAACTATATATAGAAAATACTTCAAAGAATCAACACTGGCATCTCATTATACTGAAAAGTTTTGCATATCAAAAGAATCATCAACAGGATGAAAAGAAAATCCACAAATTGTGAAAATATGTTAAACAACAGTTACTCAGATAAAAGGACTTTTACCTAGAATATATAAAGAATTGAAAAGAAAATCAGGCCCTCAGAATACAAAGATTCAATCCATAAACAGACATATGAGATGAATACACACTTCTCAGGAGAAGAAATGCAAATGCAAATAAATAAGTGAAAAACTGTTCAACAAGTACCAGTCATTAGAGAAATGAAAATTAAAACAACACTTAGAGTCCTTCTCACCCTATAAGAATGGATTTCAGCAAGAAATAAACTAATAACAAATGTTGGAGAGGCTGTGGGGGAAAAGGAGCCTTTCTTCTTTATTAATGAGAGTATTAGACTGGTTCACCTCTGTGGTAATTAATGTGGATATTACTCAAAAAATTAGGATTAGAAGTCCCATTCAACCCAGTTATTCTCCTTCTAGGTATTTTTCTAGGAGAATTGAAAACATTTTACTCAGTGATATATTTGTAATCATGTTTATACAGCACAGCTTTTCATAGCTAAATCTTGGAAACATCCCAAATGGACATCAATTGAGGAATACATAAAAAGTGTATTAAAAATGGCATTTTTATACAATGGAGCATTATTCAGCCATAAAGAAAGATAAACTTGATATTTCTATAGGTAAATGGATGCAACTAGAGGCTATACACATAAGTGAAATAAATGAGAATCACATATGTAAACATAAAAAAGTTTTTTTCCAAATTGAGCTTAGATTATAATTGACACTACAAAGGATCAACTTTCTAGCTATTATAATTGCACTGCTAAATAAATGATAATAATATCTGACATACATATAGTCTATAAATATTATTTTGTATATAAATCCTGTATATATAAACATATTTTGTATACATTTAAAAATGTACAAAAGTTGGTCAAATGTATACATATAAAATATGTACAAAAGTAATTAAGATATTCATTACAAAGAACAGATATTAGTTCAGAAATAAAAAAAAGATAGTACCTTTTATGCAGGTGTCATTTGGTTGCAAAATTTAGTGAATGAAGTAAGACAAAAGGAAACAAAAATATTAGTAGAATGTTCATTCAAAACCCAGTACATAATTATTACAGGAACTTTAGTGTCACTTCCAAACAGTACAATAACTCAGATAGTCTTCATTGGTCAAAGGATTACAAAACATATAGTGTAGCCATGAGATAATTTTCTAGGAATGAGAGAATGAAAACATTCTAGAACAAAAACTAGAATGTTTTTGTATAATATTTTGCTGCATTTAAAGAGTTAATCTCAAAGGTTTGCATATTGAAAGCTTCTAAATTCCTAAAATAAACACATAAAGTTATAATGACAGTGGTAAGTCAAAGATAAGTGAAGGATAGTTTTGGGGTTAGAAGAGGGTTTCACCTGGGATATCACAAGCTCAGTTCAGAATGGTGATGGAAAAATTTAATATAATAAATACAGTGGTGCTTACTGAGATCTGTTCACGCAATAAAACTTGCACAACTACAAAATCCATACCAAATCCATACCACTCGAATCCATGATTCTTTGAAAAATTTTCTGTATGCCAATTAGTTATGTGGCAGAGTAATTTTATTAAACAGGCCATGTTATTTGATACTGAAAACTCAAAGTACTTCTCTTCATCACAAACATTCCATATATGAAGCACTTACTCTAGAAAAAAGGTAGAAACTATTTTTGTTTTTGCCTGGCCACTACATCATCTAAAGAGGCTTTCCAAAATCTTGAATAGAAGCATCACACTCTGCAATGAAATGTTTGAGTTCTTCAACACACTGATCGCCTACATTCTGTAAATGTTGCTTCAGTGGAAATTGCATAGCCATTTTTAGGAAAGGATCTTCTACATGCAAACTTTGCACCATGTTCACAAACTTTTCACAGTATTGGAGGTAAGTCTGTTCAATCTCTGAGATTTTTGATTCTATTTCTTTAAAGCGAATGCTGAGCTGATTATCTTTAAATAATTCTGTGCTGTCTATTGCATCTGTCGCAGGCTCCTCTATCTGTCTAGTGAATAACGGTGATGCATCTTCCCCCTGGAATTCAGAAATCCCAGACAAACTGCTCTCCTCTGGCATCTCAAGCTTTTCTTCAGCCCTCTTGCTTACAGCCTTATCAAGATTTCTTTCAGGTTGCCTGCTGGGTTTGTGTAACTCTTCTGATGAAGAACCTGCTGTTGAATTAGTGTGTGATGGGTATCTTGATGCATTCAAAGACTGGTCACAATCCTCCTCACTTTTATTCTGAAGCTGGTGGGAAGAGTAAGTTCTGCTTTGAACTGGAGAGTGATCTCTGAGAGTGATACTGGAGGCAGAACTGCTGGGTGGGGAATTCTTTCAGACTATGGGTGATTCTTGGAAAAGAGGACACTGCCTTGTACGAGGAGAACTGTCTCTCATACAATGGGAAGAATAGGCACTTTTTCCTCTGAAGTCATCCTTAATGTGTCTATAAGCACTACAGCGGCTTGAAGAATGATCATATTTTGACCATTGGTAATCAAATCCATCTCCTCTCTGAGGAGGAACATTTCTTGGATCCTGAATAAAACAGTATGCCTTGTCAGAGCCTGGGTAGTCAACATCACTGTAATAGCTAACATATTTTTCTTCATCAGGTGTGTTTAGCAGTGCTGGACTCTTTCCTACCTTTGGTGGATTCTTTGGCACAATATTAATTACTATATGGCATTCTCGGTCTATGCCTGACTGTTGAAAAAAAGTATTATCCTTTGTATGAGGACTCCTGTCTCTCCTATAATGGGTAGAGTCAACATTTTTTCTCCTGAAGTCATTCTTCATGTACCTGTAAACTTTCCCATGGCTTGCAGAATAATGACATCTTGGGCTTCGATAGCCAGGTTCCTTTCCTCTCTGAGGTGTATGGCTTTTTGGATCTTCAGCAAAATAGTGGCTCTCACCATAGTCTTGGTCATGCACATCATCATAATATCTAGGGCATCTTTCTTCACCAGATGTGCCTAGAAATACTGGTCTCTTTCCTAGAAGTGGTGGATTCTTTGGCCCAATATTAACTAATGCATGGTCCTTTCTGTCTATGTCTGATTCTCGGAAAATAGATGAGTCTTTTCCATGAGATCGGTCTCTTCTACAATAGGAAGAATAGACACTTTTTCTTCTGAAGTCATCGCTCCTGTGCTTGTAAGCACTCCTGTGGCTGGCCGAAGGGTCACATCTTGACCTTCGAGAGCCAGATTCACGGCTTCTCTGAGGTGCATGGCTTCTCGGATCTTGAGCAGAACAGCGGCCCTCATCATCGACTTGGTAATGCATATCACCGCAGCTTCCTTCACCAGGTGGGCTCTTTCTTAGCAGTGACATTTTCCTTTGCACAGTATCAATTTTTCTATGGTGGCCGCTTCTGTGGTGATTCTGAGGTGGATCTTTTTCTCTGGAAAGTCTTTTATATTCATATTGGCCCTTAGACTGCATGTCATGTCTTTTTCCAGCCACAATGTCGGGGGTTGCGAATGGCCAGGCCAGCAGACACAGCACTCCGTGTCCTCCCAGGCGGCACTTCCGGTGCTGCGGTGACGTCAGCCTCTACAGGCTTTCAGGCTGTCTTTATTACGAAATGCTGGAATTTTGACTGTGATGCTTTATGGGGTTCTTTTCTGCTCACATGTACTTGGAGTTAAGTGCGTCATGCATGCACCTGAGTGTTCATTTCAGTATCTAGATTTGAGATATTTTTTGCAACGATGTTTGGAATGAAATTTGTATAACTTTAGTTTCCCTTTCCACCCCTTCCTTGGCTCCATTAATTCATCAATTTGGTCTTTCAGCCTTATCTAGTTTTTGTACATGCCTTTCAAGGATTTTTGTGATTAGAATAACACCGACTAAGGGATCTATTGTAGTCATTTTTAGTACGCAAGTGCTTCATTGAATTTGGTACTTGAAATATCTGGATGCAAAAACTTTGTTCTTTTCGTTCAGTACTTGACTCACAAGCTCTAGTGTGTTCATTATCTTATAATGTAAATAACTTGTTCCTTTTACTCATGCTTTCCAAAAAAATTAAGGACAAATAACATAGTACCAGTGACATCATTCTTGTCCTCAGGTCCTGATACTCTCTCCCTGATTTCTCTATAGGCATGAGTTCTATTATGATTTGTGCTACCTCTGCAATGTTTTTGTTATATCTTGAAATCATTTCAGAATTAAAATACTGGGGAAGGAGGTGTGATTTCCATGTGCGAACAAATACAACATATCAGAGACACCCATTAAATGTGTGCTTAGGCCAGAAAGCACTGCACATGTGTGCAAATTCAGTAAAAGCAAATGAAAAAGATTAAAATATATTTAAAGTAGAAAAATCAAGGAGTGCATGTAAACGCAGAAATTAAAATATATATATGGCCTTATTGCTGTATTTTAGTAATGGAAAAACTGGTTATTTGAAAAAGAAAGTACATTAAATTCAGTTTCCCAGTACAAAATAGTCAATGGAAGATTTTTCTCTGTAACTATAATTAATCAGTTAGCCATTGTGTAGTATTATTATAACACCTTTACCCAGTGTAAGATGTGGAGAAGAATGATAAAGGGAGCTACCATTATCAGAAGATAATATGATATATTCTTTAAAAATAATGTAGCATCTTCAAAGGAATCCCTAAAAAGTGTGTCAGTGTGTATTTTTTTTTATTGACAAGCTTCCTGATTTCAATGGATATATTTCTAATCTGAGTGACACTGAACACTAATTTTAAAATAATATATAAATCAATGCTAATATCAAACAGTAAAAATTCTTTAAATACATGTCTGCTTTTATGTAAAAACACTGTATTTGTGGAAACACAAATTAAGATTTTAATGTTTAATGCAGTGCAATCACTGTAAGATTTCAATTATGTCTCTTAATCTACTGATTTTCAGTAGATTTCTTTTGGTTTAACTTAAGCATCCTATTCTGAAAATTTTATGAAGTACATTGCTTAGAGTCAAAATATTACTGAAAATTAAAAAAGGATTGAATCTATTAAATATCAACACATAAATCTATAGTAATTTAAAAACATTGGTTTGTCATATGTATTAGAATATAGAACACAGTGTTTTGTACTTTGGAAACACAGTCAGCCTTTCAGAAATACAATTTCCTCTAGTAATACAGATTCAAAAGTGATAATAGCTTGGAATATCCATATGAACAAAATTTGATATAAAACTCAAAAATTCAAGGAATTAAGATCATTGTATAATTTATACCCCAAAGAAAATATTGAAAGATCCAAAGCAATGTTGGATGCCACATCATTTATAATATTTCACTTCTCTGTTAAAATTAACCGAAGTTTCTGCACATAACTTAGAGCCATTTCCTGTCTAAAACAGAGGGAATGCATTCTTCTCCTGTCCCATCCAGCTGTAATCCTGATGGCGTGACTTGTTTTGGTTGTTAAATTGAGACAGAAATGACAGGATGCCACTTTGAAACATGGGAGTTAAGAGAGTGGGAATGTTTCTTCGTCCACCCCTGTTATCACCTGGCAAAAAAAATATGACCAGCAGATGCTGCTCTCCTGTCAGGAAGATCAGAGGCATATCAGAGCCATACCGGCTGGGCTGCAGCCAGCCAAGGAGGCACAGAGCTGACGTCAGTGAGCTGCAGAGCCCTCTTGCCAGCAGGAGCCTTCCTGCAGGTGTGTGAGCAAAAATTAAATACTGCTGTTTGAAGCTACCAAATACTGGGGTGGTTTGATGTTCAATACTGTTTTCAGAATAACAAATTTGGGGAAGAAAACTGTAATTTCAAAAATAGGACTGAGTGAGAACCAAATAAAGAATGCACTTGTTAATTGAACTATGTTAAATGATTATTTTCTTTAAAATTCTTTAGAAAATAAACATTGGAACATGTATGCCACATGTGTATTATTTGTAACTCAGAAGAAAAAACTAGTAGTATGTAGGATTTTGTGAGAGATAATCCCCACATGAATAATCTGCTAACAATGCGATCAGATGAGAGGAACAAACTGCGGAGGAGTAACAAATCTGAAGAAAGAACCCTTCAGCATTTTATCAGGTAGATGTGGAAGAAAAAGTGTTTAGGTGAAAACAGAAAAAAATCAAACAAGCCCAAAGTGTTATTATGGTATCAAGAGATAAAGTTATATTTTAAACGTTTATATAGTAGTAAAACAAGTTTATCTTGAATTTGTGATGATTAAGGAGGAAAAGAAAAATATACTAATAATCAGAATAAAAAGAAATACCTGATATCAGGATACAGTTTTTCATGTTGAATTATTCTTCCCAACAAGTAGCACGCACAGCTTCCATCAAGAGTGAGGGAACATTCTCTGGTCTTGGACAACACAGACAGTTCTGAAGATATCTATGAGTAGAAGTCAGACCAAGTAAGGCACCAGCATTGAGATATTTTTCTTCACTACTTTCTTTCTTCCAATTAATACTTCATGCAATGCTTCCAAGAGTGGAGATTTTTCCAAATCACAGCATAAGCCATGATCTAGGCATAATCCTGAAGTGAAAGATTATCATCAACCAAGTTATGGATCAATGCTTCCAGCATTCCCAAGCACATAGGGGAAGTGTCCCATTTTTATAAGGAAAACAATGCAATAGCTAATCCTTTCCAGCAACTTGGCTGAATTTCCATGTTCTTTGTTCTATTATCTGAATGAGTTTGTAACATATGCAGCCTCTGAGAGTTCAGATGTCAACTCACATTATTATGGTGATCTGCTTTGAGCATTGACTGTGAAAACACATGTCAGGAGGTATTCATTGGACCCTTGGACTTCTGGTCTTTCTCAGTAGAGTCTGTGTTAACTCAGCACTTTGCATTTCATGTTAAATGTTAACAGGCTTCAGTCTCACACTGCACATATAGTTTTTTGGGCAATAAGAAGACAACTAGGTTACTTTGTAAATGATTCCAGTTTTTCCCCAGTGGCTCATAAAATATAAAATATTCTTGCAATAAAAAAAAAATTATCTTCCTCTTTTTCCTCTATAAGTTTTCTTTTTTAAATTATAATTAGTACAGGGTCTACAGGGTCTCACTATACAAATTGAACTCAGAGTTATCCTCTGTTTTTAACCTCTCTAGCAATGGGATTATAGGCATGCCCCACCACGCCCAGCCCCAGTCAGTCTCAGCAGGCCCTGGAGCGCAGAGCTGCCATGACACACCGGGGATCAAGACCCTATCCTGCTGCGTGCCTAAGTCTGCTGAACTCTCTGGTTGGCCACATCCTCTAATAATTGATTTGCCCCTTTAGCTGTCTTTGTGTGTGTGTGTGTGTGTGTGTAAGGTGCTAAAAAATAGAGAATAAAATAATTTCCTACTCTATGGTAAATACTATATCTATTTAGCCATTTCCCTCATGTAAATTTTCCTTTTTCAGTTTCTTTTTGTAAATTTTTGTTTCCTCCAATAGCAACTGTTTCCTATAGTCTTCCCTAAGAATCCAGACCATATTTATGGAACATTGGAAACAATACTTGCATTAGAATTTCATTGTGTTTTTCCATCGCCTACTTATGAAAAACGTTCTCATCCATTATGATGGATAAGCCTGAGAGCCAATAATCCTGTTGACATAACAATGTATGATAGCACAAGGATTAGGCTGTCAATCAAATTCAACTGTGCTGAAGTCATTTCTCAGGTCTCAACTTCACTAATATTAAAAGACCCACCAGTTGACAAATATTCTTCCAATGTAAAACTTGTGTTTCCAGACACAGCTCAACCAAACAATTTTCACTGCAAATTAAGGGCAACTTTCTAAAATTTAAAATACAGTTCTCAGAAGTAAATTGCAGACGTTTCTAAACTAAACGAAAACATTAGGATGTTACATTACTAACTTTATTGTCAATCATGTTTTATTTTTCATTATACCCTCTACGTAGTGGCCTCAAAAACTCATAAAGGCAGAATATACTTATAACAGGAAGGTCGGTGTAGTCAGATACAAGTAGCTTGTAAATTAAAGTCTACCATAACTTTCTAACAATAAATTATACTGACATGTTTATTATGAATCTTAATAAGAAGATTTTTTCCTCTAGTGAAGTTTGATTTTGATCATTTAAGACAACTTTGATGAAGAAATATAAGATAACAGGCCTCTTGCTCACTGCTACTTCTTTCTCATTTATAATAATGAATTTTGAATTTATGGCTTCTATTTAGATGATACTGCATTAAATTATCTAATTTAAATATTTGTATGACATGCTAAATTTTTATAGATGATATAAATAGCTTCTACCATATAATTAGTCGCATATTAAAATTATTAACTTGCCAAACTTATTTCAGTCATTCATTTTCCAAAACATAAAAATTTACATGATATAATCAACATTGATTTTACTTATTTACTCATACATGCATTTCTATTATGAATGCTAAACTACATATGGAAGACAATTCTAGCTAACAGCTTTATTTGCTTTTTTAATGTGCCTGCTTAGTCAAATGTAGGCAAGCAGAGGGACTGCAGTTCGATCTCCAGTTAGATCATTTCAATACATAATTGTTAAGAAGACATACAACAATCAGATCCATTTCTGCACAACTAGATAGAGAAAAATGTTAAGCACACTTTCTATACCTGATATAAGTAAGATAATTGTGAAATCGCACTCTTAACTTTTTTAAAATTGTGAATGAACTATATTTGGAAAGCATGTAATATATTTTTAAAGGTACGTTGGCATTTTCAAAACAAAAAAAAAAAAAAAAAGACTGTCCTTTCTTAGGGCTGAGTGTACTTCTAAACTGAGAACTGAGAAAGTTCATAGCTGACACATACTCATTTTAGTATATTTATATGAATGTCTACAAGCTGTTCAGCCTCCAACTACTTTTTATTTTTGCCTTATAAGGTAAGGACTTATTCTCATAATACATATGCTCAATGCTAAAATAAGTTTTGTGTTTTACAAGGTAAGTTGAACCTCAAAATAATAACAAAAAGATGACTCAAATGACTTAAATAAATGACATCAGCATTGAAAAATGAGCTTTATGATTGTATAAGAAAATGACATTTTGCTAGTAATGATCTACTTATTTCAAGTAGAAAAAATAATTTAATGGTAGAAGAGATTCATCTTTCCACACACTAATTGATTATTTCAAATATTTGAAATTTTATTGTAGTATAGTTTCTAACCCCACATTTATCACTCAAAATTATTCTGCCTTCACTGTGTTTCAAGTAAAAGTGTACTTTTTTTTTTGGACAGGACTTACAGGGTATATAGGGTCTCACTTTTGTAGATCAGACTTGTAATGATCCGCCTGTTTACAGCCTCCAAAGTGTTGGGATTAGAGGTGCATGCCATCAATTCCAGTCTCATTTGCTGTTTCAGCTCACCCCAGGGGTGGGACACTGTGACAGGCATGAGGACTGAACCCCTGGCACCTGCAACTGCCTCAGCAGGCACTTTATTCCACCGAGCTATTTAGCGAGCCCATTTACTTTTGTTGATATTCACAGAAAAATTTGTAATATTTAAATGAAACAAGTTGGTCAAAACAAGTTTAATGCAAGTCTATAGTTCGTATCATGTAGGAAATATATTTTTCATATACAGCTTATTATTGTACATTGTGTGCTAATTTAATATTGGCTAGTGAAGAAAAATAATGTAAAGTACAAAATTCATTCAAAAGCTAAGTTGCAGAACAAAAACAGTGTAATTACATGAAAATCAGGTTTATTGAACAAGGGCAGTGCTTTAACTTCATATTCACATGCTAGAGATTGCTTTCTTATTTTAATATGTATGCTTAGAAGGTTCACAAATATTTTAAATACAAGAATAAAATATTTGGGCTGGGGAGATAGCTCAGAAAGAATAAGTGTTTGCCTGGCAAGCACAAGGTCCAGAATTCAATCCATGGTACTGCAAAATAGATCAATAGATGATAGATAGATAGATAGATAGATAGATAGATAGATAGATAGATAGATAGATAGATAGATAGATAGATAAAATGTTTAGCAAACCACAAACTATCTTTTGAACACTAAGAAACAATCAAATACAAAATCAGTAACAATTGACTGATATTGTGATGTAACTATGTTCATTAAGTATTTTCAGAACAGAAGACCTTCTAAAACAATTTATTATCTCTTAATTTATATAATTCTGGTAGTGGCATAAGTTTTTTGATCTTTTCAAAAAATAAAGAGTTCTAGTTGGTTGCTGTGGTGGCTGCAGGTGACTAAAATCAAATTAATTGTATATTATATCATTATCATTTTTTTCACCCCAAATAGTAATGAAAGGTCATTTTATCAAGATTACATGAATACAAGTATACATATACACATTTTTATATGTTAGTTGTATGTGTGTGTATGTCTATGGAAATGAAAAATAAGTTAAGTAGAAATAACATGATTTTGGCATCAGAATGAAATTTCAAGTTTATAATGATTTTTTTTAAACTTCAACTAACTCTTTTTGCTTAGTTGTGTACTGCAAAGGTTTAGAGGTTATTCTTTCTGTATATTTTACTTGAATGTATTCTCTTTTTCTTTCTGATTCTTTAAAGAAAAGTATAAAAATGAGGTATTTAAATTAAATATGCTGAGCAGTAAAAGGCTCTAGTCAACAACTGTGGATAAGCGATGTGGGCCTGGGAGATGGATCAGTAGAGTAACCATCACATGAGGAATGGTTGAAAAAGATGTGGTATTTCTATATAATGGAGTATTACTCAGTTATTAAGAATGATAAGTTTGAAGCATTTATACTGAAGTGGATGCCACTTGAACATATACTCATAAGTGAAATAAACCAGACACACATGTGTAAATATCGTATAGTCTCCCTAGCGAAAGCAGAAATACAAAAGGAAATGTACAACAAGTAAAATCAATTGAGTCAGATAAGGCAAAGTGAATGGCATATGCTGCAGGATACTAATCAGCTTTTCTTCTGGATGGTTAACAATCTAAGATCACAAGTCAGAGTTGGAGAAATAGAAGAGCCACAAGACCCGCCAACATTTTGGACCTAGCCTTTCAAGGTCAACGAAGACTCAGGACATAGGAGCACCTGTACTGCAATATCATGAGACTCAGGTGAGCTCCAAATTTTCTGAGCAAGGAGATTGTGGAGCCACAGAGGAAAGAGATTGAAGTTCTATAGTGTGCCTGGGGAGAGTCACATGAAGAGAAAACTTTCCCTCAGGCTCTCACAGAGAGCAATCTGGTCAAGCATTGGCCGTGACTCATCCACATGGATGACACAGACAAAGGAACTACAGAAT
>PVKA01005637.1:0-89158 GCA_004027165.1 Ctenomys sociabilis | reverse complement strand
AAAAAAAAAAAAAACTGATTGGAAGATGCCACAAACCTCTTGCAGATCACTGGATCTCAGTCACAGATTTGGACTAAAATGAAACAAGAAACTGTTTAAGCTAAGAAAATAACTCCTCCCAGTGGGAGGAGCTTCTGTTTTCTATTTATTTTAGAATAGGGGAGATGGAGAGGGTTTACTCATTCCCCCAGTACAACAAGGAGCATTTCCCAGGTAGTAGGACCTGAATGAAGTCCCAAGGATTTTGTGCTGAGCATAGCCCATAAGCGTCTTCCCTCCCCTCACTGGGCTCCTAGTTTAGAGGTTCACATTTGAGGGTGACTTGCTAAGATTCCACCATAGAAATGGGCAAATATAAATCAGAGCCTGATTTATTCTTTTATTTCTAGACTCAAGGAAGACAGCGAAGAAATGTTAATCATGCAGACTCAATTTTAAGAAAGGGATGTGCAAGTATTGAAAACTCATTGCCTGATTCAGCAAAGAAGTCACTCATGTCACTGACAAATGAAATAATGACCAACCTTCCTTTTCTTGGTTGTTTCACTGTTCTTTGGCTCACTGATGTGAGTCCAAATGTGATGTGTGTTCATGTCAGAGCTCGGCCCATTCTTCGTGCACAGCCATTGCTTGGCTACAGGTAGAGGATTTCATCAAAAAGTCCACATCCTGAATCCATAGGCTCATGTTTGGAGTCCCACTTTTTCTTTTGTTTTGTTTTGTCTATAGAAACACCATGAGCTCAAAATCAAAGAAAGACGAAGGCTCTGCATTTCTCTTCGTAGAACCAAATATCTTTTCTTGAGAGGAATTTGATCATGGCCTAAAGTACACAACACATGGGCTGCTTTACCCCGCAGTGCACTGGCTAGGCCATTTTTATTTTATTATTATTTTTTTAGTGATGTAAAAAATAACCATTTTATTTGCTCCAGTTTTATAAGTAACCTGGCTGAGTTTGGTCAGGGTAGGCTGGCTGTGCCTGGATGGTCTAGACCACAAGTATCTAGCAGAAATAACATCCACATGTATGCCATAATTTGAAATTTTCTAGTAGCAACATTTTAAGAAATTAACATCAACCCAATTAAAATCACACCCAGACATATAATAATCAAGATCCCAGAAATTCAACACGAGAATAATTTATTAAAAGCCACTAGAGAAAAGAAACAGATCACATTTAAAGAAAACTCCATCAGAATAATGACAGATTTCTCTTCACAAACCATCAAGTCAAAAAAAGCATGGAGCAAAGTACTTCAAGTCTTGCAAGATAAATTCCAACCCGGATTGCTATAGCCAGCAAAACCCTCTTTCAAGTTTAATGGAGAAGTGAAGTACTTCCATGACAAAAACCAACTGAAGAATTTCATAATGACAAAGCTAACCCTACACAAACTACCAAAAGATATTCTAGAGAGGGATGAAAATTACCACAACTCCACCAATGAAAGTGGAAAGAACCCACCAAATTAGGTCATTTTTAAGCATGAAAATTGAGTACAAGATTGTGTTCTCCAGCAGTTGCCTTCAAGACTTCTGATTATGAGTTAGGTCACTTTGAATATTTCTCATGTTCTTTATATTCTAGCTAATGCTACTGTCAGGTAAGGCTTTTGGCTATGTCTGGTGATCACATTCAAATCAGTGCTCATGAAATCATTTTCCTTTTTGGAGCACTAATCGACAGTCCAGGCCACTAATTAGCCTTGTAATACACTTACAAATGTTCAGTAAAATGTCGGTACAACAGCTTCCTTTGGTTAGGCTATTGAGCCTTTGTTTCTGACCACTATTATTCAGAATTTTAAGTTATCAGTGGCAAGTTGTCAAAGAGAAAAGGAAGTTAAAATTCTATAATCATCTAGAAATACAAGCCTTCTAAGGAAGAATCTCTACCTTATAAGTAGTGAGATCTACTAGCACAAGGGAATGCTTGGGATTCTGAAATGTCTCACTAAACTCTGGTTGAAATACTGAAACACTGAGTTTGTTCTTGATTTCTGTGCTTGTTCAACTTTGTGGATTTAAACACTAATGCAAATTCCTAACAAAAGTAAGAGAAGATGGTAAGGGAGGAGGAGGAGAAATTGGAATTATTTTCTGGAGTCTCTTGAACTGTTCAACTTCTAGTACAGAGGCCCAAAGATAGATCTAAGACTTGCAGTGTTATAGATTAGAAGCAAAAGTGGACTTAGGATTTCTAATTAGAACAAATATGGGGGCTAGGGAGATAGCTCAGTGGAATAAGTGCTTGCCTGGCAAGCGCAAGGTCCTGAGTTCAATCCCCGGTACTACCAAAAACAAAACAAAAAAAAAAAAAAAGAAAAAAAAGAAAAACCAAACATTTACCAATTCCTTCAATGAATTATACTAAATATGAACAAATAAGTTAGTTTAGCAATTTATTATTAACCTGGAAGCATTCTCAATGTGATGGTAGCTCATTGAATCTGCTTTGGATTCTATTTCATAAAATAATTCTCATATATTGAAATATATGCACATCAACATAGACAAAGACATGAACATACACACACAAGCATATGCGCTGTAGGATGTTCTATCAGTTGGGGTACAACCAGGAATAATAAACCATTGGAGCTTCTTCAAAGAGGAACTTTCCTGCAAGGAGTGGGTAACCCCAGCATGGAGCTGCTAAGAAATTGAACAGAGATGGGGAGGTGAACCAGAAATTGACCACATCAGGGAGTAGGAGGGACAGAGGGAGAGGGAGGATTACTACAGCCTGCAGTGAGAAGTAAGCTGTTGTGAGCTTCTTCTTTATTCATTGCCTCTAATTTTCATTCCCTAGCTTTGTTTTTCTACTTTTCCATCTTGCTGATTGCAATTTAAGCCAATGGAAGACAGAAGAAGGTGGTAAAGGGAGACAGTTTACTGTACTTTGTGTCTTGATGTCCCCCCAAAATCTCATGGAGGGGTTAGGAATTTCTGGAAGTGGCTGAGCCTAGCATGGTGATTGGTTTGTAGTGCTGTGCTGAGATTAACAGTAGGTGATTACTGAGTCAGTTAGCTGATTGGATGGGCACTGTCCTAATCTCAGTAGATTGAATATACTCTAAGTGACAGAAAGAGGCTTGTCTTGTTCTCTCTTTTTTGATTTTGCCACCTTTAACTGCCTTGAATGGTTGCTGCTCTGCCATGTGCCACTTTGCGTTGGAGCCAGCAGATTATGGACTGAAACCTTTACAAACCAGGAGTGAAATAACCCTTTTCTACTATAACTTATGGTAGTGGGTATTTTATCTCAGAAGCAAGAGAAAAGTTCTCAAAAGCAAGACATGGTTCTTTCCTGATGAGTCACCTGAAGGAAGCCAGAACTACCAATGCAGTGATGTCCCAGTGACTATCCAGAGCACAGAGAGGGGGGCATGTGCCTTGGTTTCTTCCCCTTGGCATCCTCATTGCTCCACAGCACCTCCCATTGGCTGAATGATGCTGGAGGCATCCCATAGAAGCATGGGAAAGCAGTCACCAGAAGCAATTGCCTTGGGTTAATTTTCCATACTCATAACTGGTTAGAGCAAAAATGGAGGCTTAAAGCAATGCTCATTTATGATTTCATACTTGCCATAGATATAAGCCCAAAGAAAGGTCAGCCAAGCCTGCTATTCAGTCCCCAAGCCAGGACTGTAATATCATGCAAAGACCTGGGCCTCTTCCACACTTGTTGATGTTGATAAGATTAACCTCCCTAGAGTTGTAGGAATGAGCCTGCCTGCTGGCTGTGAAGTACAAAAGGTCCAAAGAGGTCATGCACAGGTCCTAGCTACATGGTTCAGTCATGACATGGCAGTTCAGTGCTTCAGAGTCAGTACAAGTCTTGTCATGTAAACTGCCAAGGTAGAATCTTTCACAGCATAACATGACCATAGGAGTGAGAATCCCATTGTTTCCACAATTCCTGTCCACACTTAAGGGGAAGACACCAGGTGTAGGCATCGGGTGTGGAGATTTAGAGGTCCAGATTTTCAGTTCTGGTACCCCAACCCTGAAGCAATGCACAGTTTGGAAAACCTCAAAAGAGTGACACAAATTTTAGAAAGGATCGGAGCAACCAGATCCCGCATGAGCAAACACACAGAACTAAATCAACTTCTGCTGTTCTCTCCTTTCACTTCAGTTTCACCAGTGAGCTAGCTAATTCCTCACAGTGTGTGACAATGGAGGAAGCTCTTGTGCCTACCCATTTCTGTGTCATCAGAAATAGTGATCAGAGTGTTCAGTGCATGTCAGAGTCAATACTTTGAAGTCAGTCTGTTAATATTTCTCCTCCTCCTCCTCCTCCTCCTCCTCCTCACTTCCAGGGGGTCAAGAAACTGTGTCAGGAAGGAGGTATGGCTCATGTCTGCTCTGATCACCAGTCTGCTTTCTTCCTCTTTTACCTTTGTGCTGCCAAGTGGTGGTCTGACCCCTCCACTGTGGTAGTAAAGGAAAATGGAAGCCACAAAGAGCAGGTGGAGGTCTGGCAGGAAATTTCTTCCCAGGATAGTGCTTTTGAAGTTTGGCTCCTCGCTTTCTATTACTGGTTTCTTGGGGTCTTTCACTTACAGACACTTCTACGGGTTCCTTGCAGTTGTCTTCAGGGCTGGGGACCTCCCAGATACTGTTCCTCTAGTAGCTGGCAAGGCATCTCTCCTCCTGCTGTTGTCTAGTAGCTCTTTGCTTAACTCTGTGAGCCTGGATTCCACCCCCAGCCTCATATTGCTGCAGATTTTTCAGCTTCTGAGCAACCTACTTAGAGTGAAGGCCACAACCATCAGCATCCCCCCTGTGGCCCATTTTTAGGCTACAAAAGAGACTCTGGAACATCCTTTGCTCTGACAAACTGTCAGAGAGCACTATGATCCCTTCTCTCCTATCACTCCTTCAGCCAGCCAGCCTACTTTCCAGCCTTCAGAAGTCAGACTCCAGTCCACTGGGCTGCCCTTTACCATTCTCACTATGTACGCTGAGGAGATCCCACAAGGCTGCATCAGTGCAGAGCCTGTGAGCCTGCTGCTCAGGTGGGCGTGGTGGGGCGGGACTCCGGGCACCCCAACGGCTTTTAGTTCATATCCTTTATTCCTTGCATGTGAATAGGTAGGTTAAGAAGAAACAACATTTGTGATTCTCTCTTGTAAGAACTTGCGTTTTAGGCTGTCGGGATAGTTCAGAAGCAGAACAAGTACCTAGCATGTATGGGGAGAGTTTGACACCCAACTCCACAAAGCAGAAACAAAACCAAATGTAAATTTTGTGTCTTGATCTGGCACCCCCTGGACTTAGGTATATTATCTGTTACATCTCCACGTGTCACTCAAACCTTTATTCTCTACATGAGAGAATTTTAAACTAAGGAAATCTCCCATTTACATAGGGAGGACAAACCCATATTTTGAGGGACATTGAAGGGTATTCCAGTCATGATCCCCACTTTCTTCTCCCAGGGAAAAATCTAGTCCAAATATGCCTCTGGGACTGTTGCTTGACTTTACAGTAGAATCTGACATCACACTCAGCAGATTTCACAAGAATGCAGTGATACAGATGTCATAACTTAGACAAGTGTCTATGAATGTTATAAATCATATTTCATCAGCAATATGTCATAATCAAGAGCAACTGACTAACAGCCTAAGAAAAAAGGACGGAATCAACACTGTTTCCCTGCAGAATTCTTGTTAGGCTGTTGATGTTTCAAAGATTTCTCATGTCTCAAAATGGTGCCATCCATCTTGACTAATGGCAAAATTAGGCCCACAGGGTTGAACAAAAGATGAAAAGTTTGTCCTCATTGTCTTGCTGAATATTTTCTATAGTACTTCTGTCCATTGTTTACAAAATACTGCAGTTCTTTACCTGCACATAGATGGCAATGCCTCTACAGGAATTCCTCTTTCTACCGTTTTGCTGAGAAAATGGTATAGGAAGACATTTTCCATGCTACAAGAAAAAAATATTGAAATCTTATCAGGTAATGAATGAATCCCCTGTTCACAGAGGAGAACAAAGGGCTCACCAGGAAGTAAGTAAATATAGTGCCCTCATCAAGCCATTGTTTTGCAATAAACTAATTGTGAACTTGGGCACAAATCTTGCTTTCCAAACTTACATTCTGCCAGGTCACACATAGCCCTGTGTCTCTTGGATTGTCACACCTGTTCCAGAAATTTTTTTTTTTTTTTACCAATTTCTTCCCAAATTCTCAAATATGTTTCTGTTTGCTTAGCACACTCTTTTCTTCTTCTTCTTCATCTTCTTCCTCTTCTTCTTCTTCTTCTTCTTCTTTCTCCTTTTCCTTCTGCTCCTTCTCCTCCTCCTTCTTCTGTCCCTTAATGCTGTGGGTTGATTCAAATGCCTGTCTGTTATCCTTATTGAGAGTTGCTGCTTAATTCTTGATAATCCATTGTCCCAGAGTTTGGCAAACTATAGTTTCATCGGACCAATCTAACTCTCACAACACAAAAATCACCTATGTTTGTAAATAAAGTTTAATTGCAATGCAGCCACTTCACTTGAAATTTGTCTGTATTTTCTTGCCCCTGTATAGAGTCAAATGCTTTCAGAGGGGATTGTTTACCCCACTAATGGTGCATAGTATTTGTGTGACAGAAAAATTTGCTTTTTTTTTTTTTTTCTATTTTAGGAAAGGATCTACAGAGTGTTCAAGGTCTCACTATTAGGTTGGACTTGTAGCAATTGGCCTGTTTACAGCCTCCCAAAACCTGGGATTACAGGTGTGCACCACCACACCCAGTCTCAATTGCCATCTCAGCACACCCCAAGGTGTGGGGCCCACTGGCAGGTCCAGGGATCGAATCCCCAGTCCCTGTTTCTGCTTGCAGGTGCTTTAACCTGCTGAGCTATCTGGCCAGCCCAAAATTTGCTTTTTAACTTGACAGAAAAACTGTGCTGAGCCTTGCCATGGAACTGTGCACATGTGCAATAAGGCCCAATATCTTGGATGGAGCTTGACTATATATGTAATTTTCTCCATCCTTCCAAATTCAGGCCATGGAGAACAAGTCCTCAGGAGCTGGGCCTCATTTCAGTGTTGAGCTCTGCCACTTATGAGCCATGTAGCCATGAGAAAATGACTCTATATGTCTGTACAACAGGTTTATTTGCAAAATAAGGATAATCATGACCTCATAGGGCTGCCATGTGGGTTAAATGACACTGCAGCAGACCTTTCAACAGGAGCTGGAAGAAATACTGTTAGCTCCTCATAACCTTTCTTATCTCACCCTCCACTGAAGCATTCTGTGCTACCATAGTGCCTGAAATCGAGTGCATTCTTCCCAGATGATTCTTGTATTTATTGGAGAGTGAATGAGGAAAAAGATAGACATATTCCTGGAAGATTGAGACTTAAGTAATGGAAAAATAGTTAAGATTCTACAGTTATCACATGCACAAAGGAGAGCTTTCACTCTAGAAATTTAAATGATGTCAGTGTGATGATACATGTTTATAGATGAAGCACTCTGGGAGGCTGAGATGGAAGGATTGTAAGTTCAAGTATCACTCGTGAAACTTAATAACTGAACAAGGCTTTGTCTCAAAGAAAAAAAAATTTAAAAAGGTTGGGGAGGTAATTCAGTGCTTGCATATATAGGTAAGAACTTCTATACAGTAGCAAGGAAGCACCCATGCACAAAATGCAAAGGAAATGGCTGTATTTCAATAAAACTTTACTTATAAACACAAGTTTGTTTCTTTCTTTTGTTTTTTGGGTTATTTTGCTGGGGATTTTTGTTATTTTAAATTTTCATTTTGTTTTGTTTTGTGATAGTTGGGTTTGTGTCATGAGTGTAATTTGCCAGTCTCTGGAACAGGGAGGTATGTCAAAATAAAGACCTTCAAGTCATCATAGAAAATGAAGGAAGAAAAACAAACTGGAAATCTTTTTTTCTTTTAAATGTATTTAGCACAGAGTTTACAGCTAATTAGGAAGATTGGACTCGTAGTGATCCTGCTGTTCTCAGCTTCCCAAGCACTGGGGTTACAGGCGCATGCCACCACAGTCAGTCTCATTTGTAGTCTCAGTGTGCCCTGAGGGTGGGGCCAGCGTGGCTTGTGGTGCCTATGCTCTGCCCTGAGTAGGTGTTTTAGTCTGCTGAGCTATCTGGCCAGCCCTTGGAAATCTTTTTTAAAAATAAAATATATTCTCTTTATGTGAAACAGTTTGTGTGTTAGTTAGCTTCTCATCACTCTGACAAATACTTGCGACAATCAACTCACAAAGAGGAAAGATACATTTAGTTAGTTAGCTGCAGTAGTGGGGAAAGAGTCCAGGGCCTTCATACTGACCCAAAACTCCAGCCCTTTGTATTATTATGTTATGAAAGGACATCACTGCCTTCTGGGCTAAAGGAAAACCAGGAAGAAGATGAAGAGGATGAAGAAGAAAGGAGGATGAATAAGTTGGTCAGCACAGTTTTCTTTCCTATAAAGAATTTAATCCCCCCCATATACAACTTACTCCTTCTGAAGAAAAAAAAAATGAAATGTAGGACTGTGTAAGATTTGTTTTTAGGGCCGGCCAGATAGCTCAGCAGACTGAAGCACTTGCTTAGGCAAGCACAGGGACCAAGCTTCGATCCCTGCCCTTCCATGCCTGACTTGCTCCCGGGGCAGGCTGCGATGGCTAATGAGACTGGGCATGGTGGCACGCACTTGTAATCTCAGTGCTTGAGAGGCTGAAAACAGGAGGATCACTCCGAGTCCAGTCTGTGTGGTGAGATCCTGTAGACCTTGTACTAAACACATTTTTTAAAAAAAATTGTTTTTAAATTGTACAATGTTTTTTTTTTTATTTTATATAGTTAATACACTACCCAATGTATCTTTAGATCGTCCTCTCATGGTGGTTATGTTCAATAGCCACTAACTTTGCCTGGTACAGTATGGGGGCTGTACATTGGCACTGAAATTTAAAGCAGGTTCTCGTTGATGCACAACACAAATTAGTTATATATGGGGACAGTAGATGTTCATCTTCAGTTCTCTGATGCAACTTATACGAAATAATTGTTCTGTTAACTGAATTCCAAAAATTGGCAATTTCTCTATAATCACAAAAAGAAAAAAACAATTTACAACTGTTTTGTTGATATCCTAAATGCTTCTAAGTAAATACAATTTTATTAGAAATAAATAAATAAATAAATGAATAGATAAATAAATAACAATTCGGAGACAGGGTCTTGCTAAGTCCCTGAGGTGCCTGGGCTAGGATCTAGCGTGTGCTCCTCCTTCGCTGCTCTGGCCTCCTAGTGTGCTGGGTCACAGGCAAGCACCACACCGCTCCTGGCCTGGGGAAAGGTTTATTTTCACTCATGGTTTCACTTCCTACGGCAGCACAGGGCATAGTAGTAGCAGTGTGTAACCCAGGAAGCATATTTATCTCGGGGGCTCTGCGGGGGGAGGAGGAGCGAAAGAAAGCGGAGGGGAGAGAGGGGAAAGCCACCCCCCCCACACACAGTGACTCAACTTCCTTCTTTTTGGACTCACCTTCTATAGACTCCACTGTCTTCACCCCACCTAAGTACCACTTAGCCTTTTCATAGTCTTTTAAGATCCGGACACACGGATGACCAGCTCACAGAAGCGAAGTGGAGCAGTGCTGAAGGTGCACCAGCCTGCGCTACTCCTCCGAGCTGAAAGGAGGAAACAATAACAGCGGCATCAGCCCTACCTGAGCACTGACAGGGAGGCTTCTCCGCATCCCGGCTGTGGAATCCTCCAGACAGCCCTACCGGAACACTCACATCGGGATCCCAAATTGGACCAGGGGCTGCTCTGGTCTGTGCTGGATTCAAGGCCTCGTTGCCCATCCCTTTCCCAAGCCAGCACTTTCTGTGCTTTTTGACCCTGCAGCCTCCAAACAAAAGCCAGCACCCAACTCTGCGGTGCTGTCACTGCCGAGGGGAGTGGTGCTAATTTACCATGATTAGAAGATCACTGAAGGTCTTTGCCAGTTTTTATCAAGCATAAAAAGCAATTATTACAATTAATGCAGTTTACCATGTGTTCCCCTTCCAGAAAAGCTATTTCAGGATAGGTCTGCCATCTGTCCCTTTCAAAGTGATGAAACTTCTAAATTAACACTGTCCAGAATCACAGATTTCCACAGAGAGCCCCAGAGGAACTCACTCCAGCGGCTCCCCTTTCGCTGTCTGAGGCCTGGAGCTCATGGCTCCTCTTCATCTCAATTGTGACAAAGGCTTTTACGCCAGTGCAAGAGGATGAAAGCATTGGCCTCTACGTTTCTTTTCAGACATTTACTTCTGCAGGAACCAACCAGCAGAGAGCTTAATTCTTGCTGTCAACAACCCTTTCCCTTAACAAACACTGCCTTAACAAGCATTGCTTGCAGATGCTGTCTAGCAGGATCGCTTCTGACGACCAGGATATAGAGGATATCGAGGAAACACCGTCATTGGCATGTGTCATTGCACGAGCTGAGGGAAATAGACAAGTCCTTGCTAAAAGGACTCAAGCTGAACAGGAAAGAAAAGGAAAGACGTCATTCATATTGGGTATTTCAGAAAATTTTAAGATGAAAGTCTATCAAAGATCAAGTTGAGATCTAAAATCTAAAATAGCCACTTGCATCTCTTCATCTCTTGAAAACAACACACCAATTTTCAGAAGCTGTCTTTATCTTCCATTCTTTGCAAATAGAAGACATGGAGCTTGGTGTAAATCTGAGTGATTTGACTCATTTTTACAAGCACATGCCAACCAAATGGCTGGGAAGCCCAGGCTCTGCTTCTCGCCCATCTCTCATTCCTCAACAGGAAATCTGGCTGCGGAGCTGCTAAGTGTGGAGTGAAAAGAGAAACAGGACAGCCTTTTCCCAGTGAGAGCAGGATTCACAGAGGCAGCAGAAGAAACCAGCTTTCTCCTCACTCACACATTTGGTGGAAGCTGCCATTTCCCAAGCTTGGCACCTTTTTCCTTTCCAATAACCAAGATGGTTTTACATAGAAGATATTTATGTATCTATAAAGTACTATCTACATGTTTTTTTCAAGTGACTAAATGTTTTTAGAATTTTTAAATTCACATGCTCTGTGTAATTTTTTTTTTTTTTACTATGATTCATGTTTATCAGAGGTAGCTGGAAGGCAAATTAGTTTCTTGGTGATGATCTTGGGAAGCCAGTGCATCTGTTTACTTCCAAAGTGGGCTGAGGACATTCTCTCGGGGGATGCCGGTGGCCCCTCTTCATGGAAAGAGTAGTAGTGGGATTGAGAGGTGCACTTGCTTTTCTTTCTGCTCCGGTCACATAACCAACCATAGTTTCCTCTATGTAACAGGAAATTAGAGAAATGACTTTTCATTTTTATTTTATATTTTTTATTCAAACATTTTTTAATCTCTTATTTATTTATTTGGTACAGGGTCTCGCTATGCAACTTGGACTCATAGTAATATTCCTGTCTCAGCCTCCCAAGAGCTGGGATTACAGGCGTGTGTCACCATGCCCTATTTTAGGGGCTGGCTTGGCTCTGGGGCCTGCATGGTATGCAATAGCAGGGATTGAACCTGGGTCCTTGTGCCTGCCAGGCAGGCGCTTAGAATGCTGAGCTGTCTCCCCAGCCCATTGTCAGGTTCTTAAAAGACGTTTCCTTCTCTATGGTCTTACCATGTGTTTACTGGCTAGCTGTCAGGCTTAGTTACTTTCAGGTTATTGATTTCAAGTTATTTGAATATTTGTATTTTTCAAATTTGAAATTATCAGAAATTTTATAAATGTTCAAGCAAGATTCAGTTTTGCATATATGATCTAATGTAAAAATGAAATGTAATTTCTAAAGTAGCCTAAAATTTAACAGAAGGAAAAATTGCCAATAAGAGTTCATTTCCTAAAGTCCGTGTCTAGTTCTTACACCATTTCAGAATGATAGGCTTTAAAATAGAAATTCTGGAGTAACTTGAGTGTTGGGTAAAGAAAAGACAAAACCAAGGCCTCCCAAATATACCTGTCGTGGGCAGGAAAAACCCATCCTTCTGCAAGAGTGGCTACTGACCTACCTACAGGCCACCATGAGGCCGCTGTGCACAGCCCGGAGTGCAGCCTGGTCCTCAGTGTGTCCAGTGACCTGAGATGACCTTCAGTAAAGGACTCCACCCACAGTCACTACTGTAATTCACTACAAAAAGAAGACTAGTTCCTTCCAGAATCTGAGAAACTGTAAAGGTAAGTGGCTAATTAGGACCTAAAGGTGAAATAAGCCTACATCCACAGGGAGTGAGGGGAACGAGGAGGGGACAGCAGTTGCCTGTTATCTGCTGGGGAACATCTATAGCTACTATGTTTCTTGCCCTGCAAAGAGATCTGTGATGAAGTTTAACTTAAAAAATTAGGCATAGTACGAGATTAACAACAAATAATAATCAAATAGAACCATTGTAGCAATATCATGTAATAAAAGATACTTACAGTTTATAGACTCTTTATTTCTGGAATTTCCCACTTAACATTTTTAGTCCACATCAGTAGTTGATTGTGGGTAACTGGAAGCTGAGAAAGCAAAACAAAAAAGTGAGGGTAGTACAGTGTACTTAAGAAACAATATGTGGCCCAAAAATAAAATCAGTAGAAAATCAGTTTGGAAGATACCTTGTTGCTTAATGGTTTTTGCATTAGCCCATTTATGTTTTTATGATGCATGTTCATTTGATTAAAATGCTGAAAGACACTCTGATTCTTTTTGAATATTCCCAGAATCACAGGTGGAGACTAAAATAGTCTCATTTAATCCTGGAAGATGTAGTAGCTCAGTGGTGGAGGACTTGCCTAGCATTCCCAAGCCCCACAATGAGGAAAAAACTAGACTAGATATGCTTCTTTTTTTTTTTTTCTTTGCTGTACTGGGAACCCTGTGCCTGTCAGGCAAGCACTTATTCTCCTGAGCGATTTCCCCAGACCCTTAGATATCATTCTTCCTAAATATCTCATATACGTATGCAAGAAATGATGCTATAACAGATGCTAGTGAGGCAGAGGGGAAAACGGAAACCATCTACATTGTAGTTGAAAATGGAAGCTAGTACAACTACTACAGAAATCAGTATGGAGATTACTCAAGAATCTAGAAATTCCCTTTGGCTTCACCATCCCCCTGCAACGCTCTTGCTGATCGCTGAAGGTGTCAAGTCACAGTGACTCACGTGCGCCTGTGTTTCTAGAAGTGTAGTTCATGACAGCTGAATCTTGGAAGCAGGCTATGTGTCCATCAGCAGATGCATGCATAAAGAACACGAGGTGTTTACACACAATGGAGCACTGCTCTGCCAAAAAGGAAAATAAATTCAAGTCATATTTAGAGGAAGAAAAGTATCTTGAGACCATAATGTTGAGTGAAATAAATTAGGCACACAAGCTTAAATACTGCACGGTTTCTCTTATATGGGAAACTCAAACTATAAATAAAGGGCACGCCAAAAGATAAAGAGAGCAGGGAGGTAGCTTGTTCTCAAATGGGAAGGGGATCTAGAGACGGAGGCAGGGGGAGGTAGACGGGAAGGGGATGAGAAAGGAATTAAGATGTGTGATATGCGTGGACCAACTCCATGCAAGGAATGTAAACATCATGTACTGTAAAATACATATCAATAAAACCTCTCATAAATTTATTTTGAAACTATGTGGGACAAATATGTGCCCTTATCCTTTTCCTTTGATACCCCATAAACTTGATATGTGGGCATAGGGCCTTTCTAGCCTGCCAGAACTCCACAGATGCTCACAAGAAGAATACAGTTACCTGGTACATCTGCATCTAAGGCCTCAGGTGCTCCAAAGATACGCTTTTCTGGAGAACATGGTGAGAAAGAGTTGCTATTTGGTTGCTCATCACACTTCCTTTTATTTAGGTGGTTTTAGTAATAACTTTTAAAAATTACAGTTTAAACAGAAAAGGATTGCCAAGCATCGTGTTTCAGCGATTAGTCCTGTTGAGGATATGGGCATCAACATAGGACTGGTTAGGAAAGGTTCCAATTCCTTGGGAAGTTTTTGAAGAAGACAAAGGAATTCTAGGAGATAATTGTTGCTTTTAACCTAAGGAAAGCAGTTACCAAGAGTTGTAAATTAATCATACAATGAGAACATGGAAGGACATACATGTGTAGAAACAGCATACAGTCACAGGCTTAGTTCACTAATTTGACAAATGTTTATTGAATGCCAGGCACTATTTCAGACAATGAAAGCAAATTCCCTTACAACCTTGTGCTCATATTCTAGGTCAGGGTTTTCAAAGACCTAACATTCTAGAGAATGCTCAAATATAGATAGCTGGTAGTTAATAGAATAGAAAGAAGGAAGAGGAACAGGAGGAGGAAGAGGAGAAGAGGGAGGAGGAGGAGAAGATGATGAGAACAAAGAAGAAGGCCTCATGCTAAATATTGGAAAATGCTTGGTTGAATGAAATTAAGTACATTTACTTATAGTAGATCTTCACAGTCTATTAGTTTGTTAGGACTGCTGTAACAAGCCACACACTGGGCAGTTTAACCAGTATCACTGTGTTGTTTTATGACTGCGGAGGCTGGAGGTCCCAGGTCAATGTGTCAACAGGGCCAGCCCCTTCCCAGGGCAGCATGTTCTTGTCCTTGCTCTCTGGTTCACTTGGCATTTCCCATATAATCCCTGCCTATGCACAAACCCCTTTTTTTAAAAAAAATGTTTTAAAGAATACAAAGTAGTAATAAAAATCATTGAAAATGGTATAAAATTTGTTAAATTAATAGGAATTCAACAATTGTTGCTGTATTGTATAATATTATCTTCAAATTAGTTTTTCAGGTTACCAGATATAGACCTGTAAAACTGGTAAAAAGAAAATTAAATAAATTAAAAATAAAAATAAGAATAAAAAAATTTAAGCATTAACTCCTTTCAATAGACCAGCAGAAATCAGCAGTACAATTATCCAAACTATCCTGCATATATACATAAATATATCTCTGTCCCTGCTTTTTTTTCTTTCCATTGAACAAATTCTTTCCCTTTCACAGTATCTATTGTACCTTTGAGATTTTACTTACTCTTTTTGTTGTTGTTGGTACTGGGGAGCGAACTCAGGACATTGCTCTTGCTAGGCAGGCACTTATGCCACTGAGCTATCTCCCTGGCCCAGATTTTATTTACTATTTCAGGTTTCATATTAGCGAGACAATGTTTGCACCTGGATGTATGATTTATTTCACCTACCAATACAGTCTGATTGGATTAGGGGTTATACCCCCTCCAGTATGACTTCACTTCCACTAATTGCATCTGCAATGACCCTATTTCCAAATACGTCACATTCTGAGACAACAAGGGTTACCTAGTATATGAATTTGGGGGAGAGGCACAATTTGGCCTATAATAATCATTTGATAAACCTGGACCTTGAAAACTAGAAATCTAATGTAAACTATAGATTTTAGTTAATCACAAGGCATCATTATTAGTTCCTCGATTGTAGCTGATACAGCACATTAACGCAGGGATTTTAATCATCATAGGGATTATGTGTGAGGAGAAGGAATAAATATATATTAACTCTGCTTTTTTGGTAAACTGTTCTTAATAATCTATTAAGTGTTTCTGAAGGATAAATTCTATATAAACGGAAAAGAGGAGCCCTTCACTGGTACACATTACCAGAGCCTTCAGGAACATGACAGCTGCCCCTCCTGCCACCCTGAGCTCTCTGGCCCCTTGCCTTGCCAGGTACCTGTCTGAGTGGCCTTCCCATGTCTTTGGGGCTTTTCAGTCTCACTGGCAATGGAGGGCATGAGAGAGATGTTCCCCAGCCTGGAGTCTTTTCCCCTATTTGATTCAAGTCTCATATCCTCTGTGAGGGCAGCGGACCCACCCCTGTTTTGACCTGCCTCACAGAAGTTCTCATTGGTACCTTTGGTTCCTGAGTCCATTCTAATGTATTCCTTTCCTCCTTGTCCCCTGGGTCTTATTTTCACAGAGCCCTCGCTGACCACCTGTCAGCCTGTCTGCTGAGACCAGCTCTCCTCTACCCCTGGCTTGACTCTTCAGCTGTCTCCCATCCAGTCATCAGCAAAGTACTGATGAAGGTGCCTGGCTGCCCTGGAAGAGAAACCCAATAATATTGTCATTTCAGTGCAATTTGGATTCTGTAGTTTTTTCTTTTTCTTTTTTTCTTTTTCCCCTTCAATAGTGTAGTGCTAAACATAAGAAGAAAAAAGGAAAATGAATGCCCTTTTTTCCATAAAGATCTTGGTTAGCATTTCAGATTTTCCATCCTGGAACTGTTAGGGCAACCACCTGAGTTGATCCCAGCTGGGACAGTTCAGAAAGGTGGTCCTGAGAGCCATGACAATTTATGGGATGATTTAGAAAGAGAGAGATTTAGAAACATTGAGTGTTCCTAGTAGATTTGGGAACACAGGTGTACCATCTTCAATTTGGAAAGAACTGCAAGAAATGCTGTCCAACACCATACATTAGGTGATGCATGGGGTGGCGCCTAAATTAGCTCAAAGGAAATGAACCTTAATTGGGATTGGAGAGGGAGGAGGAGGGTAGGCTTTTCTACCCCTTTCTCTGAAAGAAATCACCCTTATTCTTTTTTTAAAAATTACAAGAATAAATTTAGGGTTTTGTTTTGGTGTTTGTTTTGTGAGGCATGTGTTTTCCCAAACAGTAGAAATAAATTCAAACCGATTTAAGCAAGGAAGGAGGAATGGATGCAGATGCACAGGAGTGTCAAGCAGAAAGGAAAGGTGGAGAGGGAAGCTGGCTTCAGAGTGCTCTCAGGGCTCCCATGGCTGTGCCTTTCTGCCTGACTGCATGCCTCTCTTCCTCTTTCCATAGAGTGGGAATCTGTTACCCCCTTCTATCACTGAAGTATGCATAAGGTAAATCTTGCAGCCACAAGAGGTTCGCACCCAAGTGCTGGGAAGAAGGCTCCTATGTGGCACAGTGTCCATCTGGCATCTGGAATGCTGTGGCCTAGAAGCAAGGAGCAGAGATACATGGTACAAACTTTTCCTACTTTGTTTCTGCCCTCTCCATTGTGGAGGATCCTGGGAAGGATGTGGATGTGATCCTCAGAGAATGGGAATTGTTGATTAGTGGCCGGATACCACAAAGTGGGTGTACTGGTCACTCATTTGCTAGAGATTTCCTGAATCACTGCTAAGACAGCACACCATTGCAAGTGTTAAGTCCAGTCCCTGCCCTATAGAAATTGGGCCAGTACCAGGGAACAAAACACACAGGTGCAAAATTGCCCAGAAACATCTAAATAAAACCTTATTTAGTAAATTGCCACTGAGTACCTGTCACATGCAAGATACTGGAGGATGCTGTGGAGCAAGATTACTAATAACTAGCATTGCTTCCTCGCCCAAGTTCTAAACCAGTTAAGAAGTAAGACAAGGGAAACAAAGTCCAAAGTACTACCTGGTTTACAAACAAAGGCCAAGCTTTTCTACACATAAGTGAGCTTCCTTATACTAAATTGCACCCTTCTATTACACATCCTTCTATCTGCCTGGTTCTGCTCATCTCTACCCACAGAATGGTGTTCTGAGCTTCATTTGCTGAACACACATTATGTGCCAGTCACTACTCTACATGTGGAACCATAGCAGTGAATAAGCTAAGTTTCTGCCCTTATGAGTTTCATTTGCTGGTGGGGAGGAGGACACTCACACAACATCAACAGTGATTCCTATAGCTATACTGTCAGGCTAGAGCCATGACAATGTACCATGGACTGAATGGCTTAAAAAAATTATTTCCACACAGTTCTGAAAGCAGTAAGCCTATGATCAAGATGTCAGCAGGGCTGAGTTCTGGGGGCTGCAGAGAAGGACTCTGTCCTAGGCTTCTGTCCTTGGCATACAACTGGGTGTCTCCTTGTGTCTTTGCAGACTGTCCCATCTGGACATGAGTCTGTGTCCTGAGCTCCTCTTCCATAGGACTCCGGTAATGTTGTAACAGGTTGTATTCAAATGACCCTGCCATAACTTAATCACTCTTCAGAGTATCTCAAAACAGAAAACATTTTCAGATATTACAGGTTAGGACTTCGACATCTGAGTACGGTGGGAGTACTCAATTCATCTCATATCACCACCATAAAGGAAGAAAGATTACATAATCTTGACTGATGGGGCAGTATTTTAGAAGGACCTAAGAGATTAAGGTTGTTTGGATAAATTAAGGATCTTTAGATATTAAGGTCATTTACATAAAGTACACTCAGTATCAAGTTTGGAATTAGAGATTCACTTGGAGACCATTAGCCACTGAGTGCTTTAACGCTTCTGAGAAATAAGAGGAACAGGAGCTTGGTCTCTTGGGAAGAAGAATCTAAAGTAGGTGTGTAAAATCAAGTCTGGGACTAGTACAGGCCAGGAGACCGTTATTATTAGGGTCTCAGCATGTGGTGATAAAGACTTGCAAAAGAAAGCAATTGCAGGGAGAAAAATACAAAACTAAAGATGATTTCAAAGGAAGAGTCAATGGAGTCAAAGTCAGCATTGAAATGTCTTAATTACATGACCAAAGTCACACTCATTAAGCTCCCTGGAAATGGTAACCCAGAGGAGAGTTATGCCCATATCTACAGTTCAGGCAATTAGAATGCCAGAGGTGTAGCCAAACACCTAGTGGACAAGCAGAGAAGGTTTCTGGTTTCAGGGATGCCAATTTTCTGGTCATGCTAGAAAATGGGATCTCATTGCTTCAGATGAAGTCAGTTTTCTCTTATTTGTTCCTTCAGTTAGTTAGAAAAGTGTCTATTTTTCTGTGTGGTACTGGGTATTGAACCTGTGTTAAGCAAGCACTCTACCACTGAGCTACACCTCCAGCCTATTAAATTTTTATTTTAAGGGTCTGGCTAAGTTGGCAGAATTGGGTTTATATTTGTGACCCTCTTGCTTCAGCCTTCTAGAGTGTAGGGATTATAGGCATGCTCCACCATATGCAGTTCAGAAAAATAATTCTTTTTGTCATCATACTTCACCCTCTATTATATAGCCATTAGTCACCTCTGGGCATTTAAATTTAATGTACTTAAAATGAGATAAAACTAAACACTTTTTATGATTTACATCTTAAATGCCCCACAGAAGCCCCTGTGTTCTGAAGTGGGGTTCCTGAAAAGTGTTTGGGTCACAGTGGTCTGTACTCATTACTGGATTCAGCTGAACCCGCTAGTAGGAGGTGGGGTCCTGATCAGGGGTGCAGGGCTGAGCTGGGAGGGGATTTTTTGTCCATGGTTCCTCTGTTCTGAGACTGTCTCTTTCTGTGTCTTCCTGTGGCTGCCTTAAGGTGAGCAGTCTTCCTCTGCTGTACCCCTGTGCTTTGCTATATCTGCCTTGGAGCCAGACAGCCATGGACTGATTCTTCTGAAGCCATAACCCAGTAAGAACCTCTCCTTCAGGTAGGTCATGGGTGTTCACTACGTTGTGTCAAGGTTAAAAAAGTGACTAAATGTATTTGGTTTCTCTATTCATGGTATTTAACTACTTGTTAGCCCCTGTGACTAGAGGCTACCTTCCTATAGCACAGGTATAGAACCCTTACATCACTGGAAAAGTTCTAGTGGAGAGTGCTGGTACAGAAAGCATAGCTCCTTTTCTTAAAACCTTAAGAAACTTATTTGGATGTGCTAAGTTTGTCAGTTGTGAGCAACATAAATGCATTCGAGGAAGAGAGAGAGAAAGAGCAGAGAGTGAGAGAGAAGAGAGCAGAAAGAGAGATCAGAGAGGAGAGAGACAGACAGATGAGAGAGACAGAGACTGAGAAATAGAGAGGAGACAGAAACAGAGATGAGAGAAAGAGAGAGACAGATAGATAGACAGACAGAGAAACAGAGATAGAGAGAGGAGAGAGCCAGAGATGGAGAAAGGAGAGAGAGAGAGAGAGACAGACAAACAGACAGACACACAGATAGAGAGACAAAGACAGATACAAAGACGAAAACAGAGTGATACAGTGTGAGCCTTATTGGGATATTCTTTAGGATCAGGATAGTTGAAAGGACAAAGGGAAGCTCCAAGGACTCCAGCAGAAGGCCTTTCTATCCTTTCCTCTATGAAGCCACTGACAATTTCCAATTTCTACATCTTTTTGTTCTAAGTCTGAAAAATTAAGAAAGGGGACTGATCGGTCCATGCTGAGACAAGTGTTTACGTAATCAGATGTACCTGATGTGGAGGTGATAACGTATATCCTTGAGAACAAAATGGCCCAGGCGGCCCATCCGAGAGTCTTCCCAACGATCGTAGAGTGAGGGTTTCCTGTGAGGCCCTCCACCTCAGCAGCAGCGCGTACTGCCTCAGTCAGGTGTCATTTCAGTGTGTGATGTGGTACTTTCCGTCCTATAGCAAGCATTGTTTGTGCTTTGATCTATAATTTTCCTAGGGCACTGCCAATAAATATATCTCTCTTTACTAGTTTCACAAAAAAAAAAAAATAGTACATACTGGGTTCTCAGATGCTAGTGGGGATGTAGGAGAGATAAAAAGACTGTAAGATCTGTCTTGTTGCAAACACACATAACCCTTAGTGCACACAACCCTATAATCAAAAGGAGCCTGGCTACCTTGAGCCTTTGCTTCTCACTTTAACCACATTAACATATATGCCTAACACTTTGCTGATTCACCATTATGAAAAACGAATAAAACTGCCCTCAAAACCGAGACCTGCCCTTCTAATCAATCAACTCGTTTTCTTTAACGAGCTCTTCTTGCCATATCAGGTCTCATGGCATTTTCACCATCACATTTGAGAAAAATCCTGTAATTTTCCACTTTCATGAGAAAGTTTTCCAGGCTCAATCTTTCATATTTTAGTTAAGTCAGTGTCTGTGTACCTCAATCATCCCTTAAGACTGAGCTCTGTGACTGCAGCTCAGTTCCTCAGAAAGACTTCAGATCCCTTTAAAATATGCTGTCAACCATAAAGAGGCCACTTCATTTTGGAGGACTCAGTTTAGATTAAACTCTCTCCTGCATCAAATTAAAAAATACTACACAAATGAATAATTAAAATGATTGCATTTATGGCTAAAAAATTAAGTTGCTAATGATTCCAGAATTAATAATCAGGAAGCAAAGGGTGGAGGACATGGGGGAGGTGACAGTAAAAATGAATCTCCTGGCCAAGAAAACAGTAAAGATTTTAATTTGGCAGCTCGCTCCCAGCTCTCCACTCACAGAGCACATCCACTGGGCTCCTGATGAATGTGAAGGCCCGCTGTTTATCATGCCATGGGAGGGCTGAGGAAGGGTAGCAGTGGATTCTGGGTAGGCGGAAGGAATCACTGGGTAGGCCAGTGATCCTCTGGCAAATCTTCGCGGTTCCTTGGCTTCTTTCCTATTGATCGTTTCTCACTACTCACACGCAGGGTGTCTTTGTTACTTTAAAAAGATTCCAGTTCTTTAGATACACCCACTGGGCTTCAAAACCCATCACTCTGAAAGAGATTTCATCACTGAGCTTAAATGTGCTGCCATATTTGAAACTTGAGTTCTTCTCAGAAAGCTGGTATGTAAAGTCCTCCCTCAAAGAAAAGAAATCAGCAAATCATTTTTTCTCTCTCATTCAGATTCCTTTCTTGACTGAAACTACCTATATTGTCTTTGCATTTTTATCTCCCTAGCTTCCTTCTCTTTTGTGTGTGAGAGCGTATTCATCCCTCCCTCTGTGTTGTGTCCTGTTTATCGCTGTGGAAGAACAGTTTTGCTGCTGTATTTTGCTGAGGGAAGAGTGTTGCCTTCTGAGTAGATTCTGGTCATAGCTCTTCACTCAACCATCCCAGGAATGGCATTATCATCCGCTGAATCCATCTCAAATTCATTTGCATTGCACAATATATATTTCTTGTATTTGTGGATAGAGCTATCAGGAGCTAAAATGCACTAGAATTTGTGCCATACTGTATGCTCAAAAATCTTAAGTCATTAACTGTCTCAAGACTACTGTGATACTTTTACCTTAAATATGTTTACCTATGTTTTAGAGATTGTGTATAATTATGCAATGACTTACAACCAACTGCATTAAGGAATTGCTGAGGTTGAAATAAAGACACTAACTGCAGGTAACATTAAATTTAAGAAGAAAATGTTTTCCATGTTTGCAGTATGTAGAATAGTGCTTATAGATTCATAGGGGTGAATATGTTGTGAAGGATTTTATTTTTTTTGGTGTCTGAGTAGTTTCCAGTGTTTATGAATATTGATACAAATTAAAGTATGTAACCATTTTCTGTTTCTAAAACTGGAGATTTTGATGTGATTTAGTTAACTTCCTATTTGTTCAAGATTGCATTTTTTATAATACAAGTAGTAGTACCTCTATATTTGTAGTAATTCACAGGTTAAAATATTGTAGGCATGACTTAGGAACAAATCTGTCATGTGGTCTAACTATTTTTATTTTCTATAGCTAGTCACATTTGACTTATATTTTCAAATTACATACTAAAAGGAAACAAACATGTGAAATTTATTTGCGCTTGTTCTAGCTGAACCTCTCTGCTCCAATGCTAGTATTTATGTTACTTTTGTTTTTATTTGAAAAGAAGTTGTCATCCATATGATTTAAACTTCTCTTTGCTCTTTGATCTCACCCATTCTGTGGTTGCTAATTTTTTTTCAGAAGTAATATCTGTCTCTTGTTCACTATGTAGCTTTCTTTGAATAAATTTCAAAATGTGCTAAGGAGTGGTGGGCTAAAGAGAAGCTTAGTTGCTTTAGTTCTTCATTTAGAAACATTTCAATTTCTGTGAAGCTACCATTGACTATTATGGATTATATTGTTTTAAATACACAGAAAGATATATATCATATCTTTATATATAGTATATATCTGCACATATATAGATATGTAGATCTCTCCCTCTCTCTCTCTCTCTCTCTCTTAGTACAATATTATATATATAATATATTGTATATATATTATATATATAATATTGTACTAAGTAATTTTTCTCCTTGGCCTCCTTTTAATCATATAGCTCTAGTTTTCTTATTTTTGTTTTAGAAGGATTTTTTTTGGCCAGCTCAGGTCTGGAAAGGCATGAGGATCTGGGGATTGAACCACAGAATCCTGAGCCTGACTGCTTTGCTTAAGCAGGCACTTTAAACAACTGAGCTAATGGGCAGGCCCCCTTATTTTTGTTTTAAAAGAACTATGTTTTATCTTTTTTTTTCTTGTCATAAACTTCAAATGCTTCTTTGGAAGTAATTAAAATTTAAGGGAATGAATGTGATCCTTCTATTTTAGAATTCCTATTCATATTTTAGAATAAACATATTGCTCCATTTCTAAATCTTAAAGATTATTCACCTACAAGCTCCTCACCAGATGCTGAACACGTGAGAGTACTATACTTTGAGCATTCCAGTCCCAGAATTGTGACCCAGGCTAGAAGGCCAGAAATAACACCCCACCTTCTCTCAATTAACAGAGAAAAGACAGGGCCTATACCAAAGCAGAATGACGTAGTGTAGTGAGGGAAGAAACTCAATATGCTTGGGAAGTCCAGAGAAGAAAATCCCTGTGAACGTGAGTAGGGCCACAGGGTAACAGGGAGCTCTCAGGAGGAAAGACAAAGGAGGTGACTGGGAAACAGGACTTGACAGAAGGAGAGGTATCTATAGCAGGAGAGGGGACAGGAAAGAAATAAATTGAAAGAACAGAGGAAGTAACAAGAACAAAATCAGAAATGCCAAAGCCATCCATCGCAGGATTAACTAACTGGAGAGAGGAATGAAGGAGAGGACCGAGTTACACAAATCAAGGGTGGGAATTTAGAAAGGCTTTGGATCATCTTGAAGATCCAGGCATTCTGGGCTGTCTAACCAGGCACAATGAGGAAGTCCTTGTTTCTGAGCACAGTGGTGACAAGCTCTGAGTAGCTGCTCAAGGAGATGGGAAAGATGGGCGGAAGGAATGGGTGTCACCATTCAGTCTGCTTCATGCATGTCCTAAATAAAATTGAATTGAATTAAATACAACACATTAATGAAAAGATAATAGGCCTGATTTATCCAGAGAATTCACTCTAACCAGTGCAATGAAGCACTGGATAAAATATTAGTTTATGACCTGTGAATCTGATCAGAATTTCCAAAGGGAAAATTGATTATGTAGTTTAGATCTAATGCATGATATATTTTTTTTTCCCTGAAAAATACTCTTCTCCTGCAATTCCTTTAGATTAGTTGTATTTTTTTTTTTCTCTTTCTCTTCTACTCTAGGACTTTTAAGCAAGAGCCATGTGTATGGCACCCTGAGCCCTGGGGGATAAGGGCACAGGCTTTCTCTGATGGCGGAATAAGTGATGTTGGAATAAATATATTGTCATTGTATTGTGGTGCTGAAATCATGTTCTGCAGCCCCAGAGAAAGTGATAATCTAGATAGTCAATATCTAGGTTCTGTCATCTGGACACTGAGAACTTTGGTCTACCCACAAAACAAGACCATAATAGTAAGTATAAAAGAAATTATATATACATATGTAACACGTATTTGTGTGATTGTATGATACGCAGTGGGAGATAGACACGAGTATAAACGAACCTTATCGAAACTACTGGATAACAGACACATTCGGCTAATCCCCTAATATAATATATTTTTAACATTTCTTCAGAAAAGCACCTACTGGTAAGAAAATAATTTGCCTCTGTTCTTTCTTTGTGAAGTTGCTAGATTGCTAGCATGGTCCCTACACAGCAGCATTAGGAAATAAAAGGCACAAATACCTGGGACTGTTAGTATTTCTGAAGCAGTTTATACTTACAAGCCTCCTGTCTGCCAGTGCATGATTAGAAGGGCCTGAGTAAAGAAATAGGGCCCTTGTGGATATTATCAAGTGGAAGAGCTTCTATTTAATTTTGGACTATCCAGAATAAAGGCAAGCACAAAGTCATAACTAAGTAGGACTTTTATTGAATTCCACCCTCATATTTCAGAATAAAAGGTAAATCTATTAATTACTCAACTAAATAACAAATTATTATAACTACTTTCCCTGGAAAATATCACAACTCAGTGTTTAATTATGTTACAACATTCAACTACTTATAGTAGTAGACTTCAAACCACTCCCCTGTAGCTTATTACAAATTAAAAATAATCAAATAACATCTACAGTTAAATTTTTTTAGCATAGAGATGCTAAGTTCTATTCATTCTTGCCTAGTTGAGAACTATGGAAGTGCCTGTTTAGGGAAAAGCTGGCATGTCTATTTGTATACAGGCCTGCAAGGGGCATGGGATTTGTTCATGAAGACTGCTGTTCATATAGAAAGAAAGGCGTGTTGCTTTGTGGTGACACTCTGGAAGAGGAGGGCTGTGAGCCACTGCAATTGCATCCCCAGAATATATCTTCTGCTTGAAATTCCTTGCAGCCTATCAGAAGCTGCTTTTAATTTCTTGACTGCCTATATCTTTTGTGTGACTGAGTTTTCATAAACACAGCCTAAGCAGGCTTGCTGATTCTCCAGACTCCATTGCTGATAATTTCCCTTTACTTCTCCGTCAGGAAGGTCAGAGAGATCTAACATTCTACTTATGGCAAAAATCCTATCTATATGGAGATATTATCATCTAAGGATGTAACTTGAATTTGAGACCAGTGTGAAGCCATATGTTGCAATCACTGGGTCTTCAGGGATCACTAATAGCCGTCTCTCATTTGCCTATTTGATAATTTGTGAGAACATACATGTCAAGCTAGCCATCCAACTGTCCCTCTACTCTGGTGAGCTTTATCTTGATACATTCTTACTGGATGTAACCATGAGTTTTGTGTCTCATGAGGTAATTGTTCTTCTGGATAATTAGAAAGCAACCCTCTCTGGCATTTGCTTATTGGAGAATTACCACCCATAAGAACAGTTCCTGAACAACTGCCTCAATAATTTAAAAACATGTTTGCAACTTTCTGACTTGGCAGACTTTTCAGTGGACAAAAAAAAAAAAAAATCTTACATTAGGTCCTATGTCTGAACACTTGGTCTATCAAACTGCAGTGAATTTATAAGTAATCTTGATTTAATGAGACTTCACTTTTTTTCTTTGCAGAAAGTTGAAGTGATCCTTGTTTTGAGTTTTGCCTGACTTTGATTTACATTATGGAAGAGTACTCAGGCAACGCTTTGGGAAGACTTCTGTGTTACTTCCGGTTTTATCTATGTCTATAATATTTATTGTTTACTGTGTGCCGTTGATTTTAACTAATCCTTCAACTTTGGCTTATTCTACCAACTCTTTTTTCTACCATGAAACTCACGGACACATACCAGTAATCATGCAATGTAGGAAGATGAAAGTTGGTTTTTATTTAACCCTTATTAAGAATTATTTTATGTAATCTTCATAACCCTGTGATTTAAGTACAAGTGTAATTTCCATTTCATAGAAAAGGAAATTGAGACTCAGGGAGATTAAGCAACTTTCCCATCTACTAAATGATCCAGATTAAGACACATGTGCTTCACAAAGCCATAAGAAGACATACTACTTTTCTGCATAATGCCAAGCAGGCCCTTCCTGATTGGAAATCTATAATTTCTGAGCTAAAAATGTGTATGTCCTCAAAAATAATTTAAAGACCAATAAATTAAAGTTAAATAACTCATCCAGTCCTAAGTTTCCTCATTTTTTGTACGCCCGTGTCTCTGGCTATCCCTTGAATCGTTAACTTGGTATTTCCATTCTTCTTACAAGAAATGCTATTTCTATTGAAGGGCTTCTAGATTTGGAAATCATTCTCATGACTAAGTATCTGTTTGCCTCGTATGAGACTGGGATAGGCTGTGCTGCCCAGTGCCTGCTCGGTGAAGACAGAGAGCTGTGCACATCTGAGTGGGAGTCGTGGGCTTAGAATTGCCTCAGATTTTCAGAAGTGACAGAAATGAGATGGTGGAAGATGAAATTTACAGGATTGCCACCCGGCCCTCATCATGAGCTTCCAAATTGGGCCAAAAGGCCCCAGGTGCAGGAGGAAGGGGGATGAAAAGTAAAGTCTTTGCTAAAGAAATGATTGGGAAATGCTATGAATATGGAACTTCAGGGCCATTTCCAAAATGAATATCAAATATGTGAGAAAACTTGGTTCTCTGATGTTGGCAAAAATTAAATATTTTTAATTGACACATATTCTATTATTACATACATATAAAGAGGATGAGTAATGTGTCATATCAGATGGTTTGTTCAAACTGTCAGAGCAAAAGCTGATGCATGAGTAACATTCCAGAGGGCCTTCTGTGAAATTCAAGCAGTAGAAAGTGACAGTAACCAGCTATATACATTTGCCTACTATCACGTCATCCTTGAAAATCTTGGGACAAAGATTGGGACCAAGAAGTATTGCCCCCAAAGTTATAGTGGGGTATTCCTAGAAAAGGGGAAGAAGACCAAGAACTTAAACTTGCTTCACTAAAAAGCCAAATATCCATTGCTAACCAGGGAAGTGCAATTATTGCCAAATGTGAAGTTGGCCCTGGTGCTTGGAGGAGGATGGTTTCATTATAAAAAAGGGCAGCACTTCTGTAAACCTCATTAAAGGCTTGAAGTATGAGGGCACTCGCTTAAAAAATCAAGGTTGGTTTATGCATCAGAGGAAAGATGGAGAAAAATCTCAATTACTAACACTAGTAACCACTAGTCTTTGAAGTGGGGGCTAGAAAGATTAGTATTGAATAGAGAACATCTCAGCAAGCTTGTAAGTTGGCCCTGATTCTACTCATAGTTTATTCACTCAGTCTCCATCTGGTAGAGACTTCTTCTCTAGGGGGCCATACCAACCCTCGCTGGGTCTTCCTTAGGATAAGCATTCTTCCAGAAGAGGGCTCCACATATTGACGTTTTGGTGAGAATTTATACCTCTCTACTTTCTAAAACTCCTTTTATTGTCCAATTCCCCTCAGTAATAAAAAGGCACAGTGGATTTTGATAAGAGTGTATCAGAGAAAAGTTTGTTTCAAGACTGCATTAGCCTCCATTGTTGGTACCAGATTTTGCCACTTTCTCCTCTGAATGATGACTCTTGAGAAGCGACCAAGAAAATATGTTCAGAAATCAGGAACTACAGCTAAGAGAGATCTTACTACAAGCTCACTGATTAAATATATGAAAATATTATGCCTAAGATGTTTGATATTCAGACAAATAGTGAGGTTAAATCCAACTGCATATGTTGTAGGGTAATAATAAGCTTCTCTTCTGGAGAGTTAGAAACCTAAGTTTGCAAACCAAAAACCAGTGAAAAAGAAGGACTGCAAGGACAGCCAACGTTTTGGCCCTAGCATTTCAGGGTCAGTGAGGACTCAGGACACAGGAGAACCTGTACTGTAATATCATTTAACTCAGTTGTGTCTGAAATTTTCTGATCAAGAAGATTATGAGACCACAGAGGAATGTGATCAATTTGTAGAGTGTGCCTATGAAGAGAAAACGTTCTCTCAGCCTTTCACAGAGAACAAATTGGTCAAGCAATGACCATGACTCATCCACATGGCTGACACTGACAAAGGATCTAGAAAGTACAATATAGAGTTTTGGGATAAGTCCTGAGTGGACCTGACTGACCTTGTCAGATACAAAAGTTACATTTCTTGTTATACAGGTCTTGCTTTATTTTGATCTTAACCATCCAGGATAAAAGTGTATATTCAATCCCTGGTATTGCAAAGAAAACAAACAACAACAAAAAAAAAAACAAGATTAATTTTTGAGCCAGGGAGATGGCTCAGTGGAATAAGTACTTCTGTGGCAAGCACAAGGACCTGAGTTCAATCCCCGGTTCCACAAAAACAAAAAAAAAAACAAAATAAAAAAAAAGAAAAACTATAGAAATGAGGTATGAAAAGTGAAGCCATGTTAGTATGTTGAGCTGTGGAAAGCTCAAGACAACAGATTTAGATACTGTGAGTCCTGTGGATAACCCACTACTATTATGTACTACTGGGCTGTATTGGAATATGTTGCTGAATTCATACACCTACAATATTTGGATGGCAATGGAATACCCATCTCTGACAAAACTAAACAAAAAAAGGAGATATAAATGAAGGACAGTTTTGTATCTGTATATACAAAATGGAATAGACATATAGCTACTTTTAATTAAATAAGAAGAAACATTTGTACTAATAGTGTTTAGACAGGATATCATATCTTCATCTTATGCTATGCTACAAAGACAACAATATGCAATGTATTAAGTATTGTAACTCTCCTACCAACCTGTTGGTATTGCAATTTTTTTTCTCAATAAAATTAATAATAAAAAATTAAATATGAAAATAAAGGTAGCATCTGAGAATAAGACTTTACAGAAATACACATAGTTATGCTTAAAAATAGACCCAAATTTATGAAACCATCCTGAAGTAAAGGTTAAATGTTTGAGAATTGAGAAGGGACATTTTCTAGTTCCAGGATCCATGGCTTTATAGTAGCCAAGTGGGTTGAAAGATGACATGAAGGGGCCAGAGAGATAGCTCAGTAGAATAAGCACTTGCCTGGAAAGCACAAGAGCCTGAGTTCAATCCCTGGTTCCACCAGAAAAAAAAAAAAAAAAAAAGATGACATGAACACCTATGCCACACTGGGCCATGCAAGCCACTCCTCAGTGTTGACTCTCCCAGGCCCTGTTAGCATTCCTCTTAACACAATCAAGGAATCTGTTTCCTTCCTTATGCTCACTTGACCTTATTTTGTTTCAGAATGAAGTAGGGGCTAAAGGATTGGGGTAAAGTTAGATGCATAGAGCAAAGGAGACTGAGCATATATCCAGGCTGTTGAGCCCACAGTAGTACTTCTCACCGTCTCCTGGGATGTTGCTGTTTGCTTGTTGTAGTCTGATTTGCCCATGTTTCTCATTTCAGATTCCTGCCCTGTTGTAATAAGTAACTGTCTTCCCAGCCATCACCCTGTGTTGACAAGCAAATGCCACCCATGTTTGATTGACATCCATTGCTCCTGAATGCAAAAGTATGATTTAGGAATCAATTCTCTTTATTCTCAGCCATGTGCCTTACATATTTGTGAGTGAGATAACTCAGCTAATATCTACTCAAAGGGTTTTCTATTAATATTTAAATTAGATCAATTCACACTGCTAATGGGGGGCTGTCATATTTTTCTATTTCCCTTTTCCTCAATGTACATTTGGGAAATCTGTTATGGAGCTTATAGATCTCTTCCTACATTTTAAGGGAGGATCTTGTTTGCCGCTTATGTAAAGCTTGCTTGCTTTACTGTAAGACACTTCAGAAGGCACTCTGACTAGTGATTATTTCTGATGCATGCATCACTTTTAAGTAGATGCAACCTCAAGTCCAGTGACATTGTCTGCCAAGAGGTTGCCAGAATTGTAAGCCTGTTAGTTGAATACATACACAGGTCTACTTTCACACTTGTGCAGCACTTGTAAGAACAACTAACCATCACTCCGCCTGTGGTGGACGTGTCCATTTAAAATCAATGAGAAATGTCCTTTGGTATTTTAACACACCTTTCTGCTCAGGAGGTAACATCTTATTTCATTTAGAAAGCTGGGGAGGAAAATCAGAAGGTTAAAAAAATCATAGGTACCATCTGGGAAATTTTAAAGGGCCCTCCTTATGTTAAAAGTGGCATTTTACAAAAACACCTGAAACACTGATCGCGGGTTTGCTAGGAGAGAAATATTGTCAACGAAGCCACCTTCACTTCCACCTTTCCCTCTCCCTCCAAATGTGGCTTCTGGCAGTGGGGACAGGCTGGGGCACAGCTGTCCCCTCCCCCAGGTTTGTCCATGGAGAGCGCTGCCTTCGCCTGGGTTTGCCAAGGGAGGATTCAGGATCTCGCTGCTCATCCATGTGCAGAGAGAGAAAAAAAGGAGAGGCCGAAAAAAAAAAAAAAAATCCCACATTGTCAGAGTAATGCCAAACTCTCTCTGAGTGGGATGAGCGCAGCAGATGCTGCACGGAGATGCCAAAGCGGCTCCCCTTCCTCTGTGCCTTGGGTGCCTATAAATTGCTCCGGCGCGCGTTTGTCAGCCTCCTCTTCTCCTGGCAGGTGGTACCCAGGCAGAATCCTGCGTTCAGTCTCTCTCGCGCTCCGCTCCCGGCCGCTCTGCGTTTGGCGCTGCTGGCTGGAGGCTTCTACGGCGTAGCCCTGAGCCTGGCCGATCCGACCGTGCCTGCCTTCGCTGCCGCCGCTGTTCTGTGCACCCGGGGGTCGCCTGGCCTGAGTTCGTGCACCTAGCGCCTTGCCTAAGGGGTGCGGTTCTGCTAGAGTTGTGGTGTCTGCAAAGAAGAAAGAAGAAGGGAGGGGGAACAAAAAGCAGGGGACGGGCAAGCCGAGCCTGCAAAAGAAGAGGAGGAGGCAGAAAAAGGCAACTTCAGACGGAAAGTTGGTGCGAACTGGCGCGGTCTGCAAAATCGGAAAAGTCGATCGCAAGCAGCAGCGGCATAAAAGTGTGAGCGGCCCCGGGCGAGCGCGAGACGCGGTGACTGCTGGCTGCACCCTCCGGGTGCCAGCGCCCGCGGCGCCAGCCACAGGTGCGAAGGGGCTCGCGGGAGGCGACAGGGCGCCCCGCGCACCCCGCCCCCAGCCCCCACCCCTGCCCCGGACTTCAGCTCGAGTCACTCAGCGCAGCCTCGGCGAGGGGAGCACAGCCGCCGAGGAGCGGCCCGCGCGTGCCCGCCCAGGGGAGTTGGGGTTCGGAGGGGATTATTTTCGGCTCTGAGAGGTCCCCGCCCAACCTTCAAAATTTTGTCCAAAAGCAGACAAGAGGATCGCCCCGCGCTGAGCCGGCTGGTGGGCAGCAGGAGGCGCCTGATCGCCGCCGGGGCGCTGGGGGTGGTGATGGTGCTCCTGCTGGTCATCCTCATCCCGGTGCTGGTGAGCTCGGCCGGCACGTCGGCGCACTACGAGATGCTGGGCACCTGCCGCATGGTCTGCGACCCCTACGGCGGCACCAAGGCGCCCAGCACCGCCGCCACGCCCGACCGCGGACTCATGCAGTCCCTGCCCACCTTCATCCAGGGCCCCAAGGGCGAGGCCGGCAGGCCAGGGAAGGCAGGCCCGCGTGGGCCCCCCGGAGAGCCCGGTCCGCCGGGCCCCGTGGGGCCCCCGGGTGAGAAGGGCGAGCCCGGCCGCCAAGGCCTGCCGGGCCCGCCCGGGGCGCCCGGCCTGAATGCAGCCGGGGCCATTAGCGCGGCAACCTACAGTACGGTGCCCAAGATCGCCTTCTACGCCGGCCTCAAGCGGCAGCACGAAGGCTACGAGGTGCTCAAGTTCGACGACGTAGTCACCAACCTCGGAAACCACTACGATCCCACCACCGGCAAGTTCACCTGCTCCATCCCCGGTATCTACTTCTTTACCTACCACGTCCTGATGCGCGGAGGGGACGGCACCAGCATGTGGGCTGATCTCTGCAAAAACAACCAGGTGAGTGCGGGCGGGCGGACGGGCTGGCTGGGAGGGCGGGGAGCGAGCGCGCGAAGGTGCGGGCGAGAGGGAGGAGACCCCGGAAAGGGGGGTGGGAGCCCGCGTGGAAAGGGCGCGGCCACCCGCTCCCGAGAGCCCGGGCGAGGGGAACGCCGGGCCACACTGGAGAGGCGGGGGTCGAGTTGGGAAGAGGGCGCCCCGCAGCACGGAGAGGCTGGTTTCGGAGTCTCGACCCGCGCTCGGTGCCTGAGGGGGTCGCGCAGCCAGACGCTGGGTACCCGCACAGCTCTGGCATTGGAGAGATCCCAGATCCAAAAACCACCTCGGCCGCGGGATCCCCAGTAGCATAGGGTCGCTGACACTTTCTCCAGACTGGAGAGGAGTTAGGGAGTCTGGAATGCGAGTATCAGTGTGTGAAACAACAGGGAAATCGACGAGAGCTGCGGGGAGAAAAGGGATCCGGAGTTAAGTTCCAGGTGGGCGGGCGGTAAACCTCGCGGATAGTCATTTTCAGGAAGCAAACTCTGGCTTAGTTTTCAGCCCAAGAGCAAGCACAGAGGGAAGGAAGAAAAGTTGAGACAGGCAGCTTTACGCGGCAAAACCACATGCACGCGACAAAGAACCCAAACTCTAATGAGGGAGTAAGTGGGCAACTCCCCCGAGCCCAGCCCGGTGAGTTCCAGGACACCCGGAAGAGGGTTTTCTTAATCACAGCCTTCTGCCTTGCACGCAGCAGCGGCCTTGGCCTTGACTGTGAAACAGCCTCGGGTGTGTCCCGACCACCAGATCTTGCTCGGTGCTGCCACAGGGGCCACAGGTCTGCAGTATTGTGCTAGGGCCACTTAATTGTTTGCTGGAGAAATTCGCGCACCTTGCAAAATCAAGGCGCTTTGAATTTCTTAGAGGAGAAACACAGTGCTTGCAACTACTTGCTCGAAGTGTAATCTTACCTTCCAGGCACACTAAATCAGCTCCACTGGAGAGAGGCCCAGTTTGTTGTCCGCAGCCTAAACTGAGAGCCTGGGCTTTAACTGTGCATTCTGAGTGGCATAGTGGAGGTGACCTACAATCCCGCCGACGCCCTCAGGAGGCCCGTTGTCCTGCAACAACTTTGACTTAACAGAAGGTCAATGGGCTACATCTCCCTGGGCCCCTGCAAATTTAGTTACAACCTAAGTTTCCATTTAGCGCCAATAAAGCCGTATTGTTTTCCAAAGACCTAATTCAGTGTTAGAATTCTCTCAAAAATGGGAGACAAATGCCCTAAGTGGAAGAAGGATTTTTGTTTGATTTTTAAAGTCCTGTTTCCTCCTTTTCTTACAAATAGAGACCCTCAGGACACATCAAACAAAAAAGAGGAAAATGACCACCAGGAGGCACTGACAGGGTTGTTTATTATCATTATTATGTATGAAAATAATATTAAGATAAATAAAAATTATTCACAGGTCAGTTTTGTAGTTACAGTTAAATGGCTGTAAAGGACATGAGTCACCATTCCAAAGCCATCATTGTGTCACCTAACAAATTGGCCTATGAATAGAGCCCCCCTTTGCAGGCAGCCATAAGGCACCCCTTCATTTACAAATTGGCTCTCTTCTGATTGAAAGGTTAGGTCTGGAAAATGCTATCAAAAGGAAGAGATTCTTGTAGCACTATCAACTACAATGGAATAAGATTCCAGTTTTGTACAAATGTATTAAAAGATCATTTAAAAAAGACCATTTAAAAAAGATCATTTAAAAAATATCAAGCAATTGCACTTCCATGAAAAACCAGGGAAAAATTCATTTGAATTAGTTTAAACATCGATGTCTAGATGGTAATCGCTTTATACACTGTACTGATTTTAAGAAAATCATTTTCTTTAGGCCTTCTATGAGCATTTTAGTTTTTAAAATTATTTCATTGCTTGTGGTATAAATGGCACTGTCATGCATATTCTTTGAGGAGCAGGGAAATATAAGGCTAAACAGCTGTCCTCATGATGTATAATGCTTTCCATGAGCAAGACTGAGCTACTCCTGTGAAAGGCGTGCAACAAGTTATTCCGAAAAATAAATATAGTGGTAAACCATATATTTTTTAGTCCAGTGTAAACTACTTTCGAGAATGGTCATTGCAATATTATTGTTAAGGAATTTCAGCTCTAGAATAGAACTATTCTGTGACGTCTGGCCTGGAGTCAGTTATGTGTGGGAAATCTTGTAAAATCTCTTTTTTATTAATTTTAAATAAATACTTGCTCCTTGTTTTTCAATTATACTCTTGTTTGATCACTTCTTTGGGTGGTAGCTTCTCCCTCTGAGCTGACCTAACTGGTTCTCATAAACCAAAGAAACTCAGAGGTCCAGGTCAGTGTCGTGGTCTATGGATTAAGTGAGTTTTGAGATACCCAAAAATTAAACAACAAAAGAAAGGCAGTTCTCTCTGGGAGGGAGCACTGCCTGTGGGCCATAACCATAGGAGAGCCATTTTAGTTATGCTTTGTATTGAACATAGGGTCACAGATGGAAACATCAAAGGCTAGTAAATTAACCTAATGTGGCACTTAACCTTTTGTTTATGATTCCACAGAAGCACAATGAAAATGAAATTATGAGAACATCAGCAGCAATTAATTAAATTACCAAATGTTACCATAAATATCATGTCTAATGATGAACTCTGAATAGTAAGACAATGCTAAAACTGTACCACCTATTACAGTCTCACAAGCATACCAGTAAAAGGACCAGAGCTCTCATATTTCCCATGAAAACATCAACCGAAATTTAATCTTACCATTTGATGCAAGCCCATGACAGTGCATATTAAAGGTAAAAAACTGGACTCAAATAGCCTTACAAGGCCACAGGAAAAAAATTAATATTTTTATATCTGTAGCTGAAAAAATGTACTAACTAATACAATTACTTTGTCATTATAATAAGTTGCTACAGTAAAAGTAAACAGGTTTTGGATTAGAAACATACAACAATTAAAGACTTTTTAAAATTTTAATAATTTATTAGTTGTGGTACTGACAGAGATGAACTACAGTAGCTAGCATGAATAGTTTTTGGTTTGATATTCATTTAGTAAGGTAATGGCATACCAAATGGATGATATTTTAGGAATAATAAAATGTGGGTTAAAGATAAAGCTGAATTTACAAGGCTAGCATCATAGGACCTTAAAGTTAGGTATAAATAGGTATATTGGATTGAGAAAAAGATGCATTATGTTCCTTAACCAACTACGGAAATTAGTGTACATTTAGGAATGAGAAAATAGCCTCCGGAGGGAAAGCCTCCCCTCCCTCAGTAGTTTGATGGCTTAAAGGAAGGATTGTTAAAGCCATTGCTCTAGATCCTACTGCCTGAAATTTCAACCCCATTCTAGCTTGAGAGCATGGTCAGGGGAGCAGGCGAACTGGAATCATGCAGCCTGAAGTATGGCGGTTATCACTGGGACAGTCTCAAGGTAGTGTCAGTTAAAATCTCAGAGAATGACTTTCATTATAAAGCAATCACACTGGCTTTATCCAACAAAGAGAGTAGCCTTCTAGTCTAATGCATCTGCAGCTTTTGCGGTTACACCTACTGAATTAGAAATGAAAACATGTACTTGATTTCGTAGTATATCCTATAGAATAAAAACTGCACCAGATTGTTTTTGAAGATTACTATCTCTAAATCAAGACATTATTACTGTGTCCCAGTTCCTAAATGCCTTCATGTAGGAACTGACAAAAGACAATACTCATAGAACATGTACTAAATACCCCAAGCACTGAATAGAATGTCTGGTTATTAACAACAGCTGAGAAGTGTATTTTGCTTAATAATTCAGTAATATAGCTAATTGCAATTTTGTACTTTAATTTTTTCCTCATTCATTAGAAATCCACAGGTTAAAAAAAATAACGTCATATTCTTCCTTGTATAGATCTTCCTCCCCGGGGGACTTAATGACTAGAAGAAATTAATGACAATAATCAAGTACTCAACTTCTACAAGCTGATAACTACTTCATTAATATTATTAAGTTCAAGGGCATTATTATTTAATGGTCAAAACGGAGCACCTCACTGTTGGTATACACATCTGGTTCAATGCTGCTAAGCATAATTCCGTGGCATATTCCTTTCATTATATTTATGCCAGTTAGTATTAAGCAGTTCTAAGTCCTTTGAGCCCTTTTCTCCTTTTGCTATATGATACCTCCCAACTTTAAAAAATATTACTCAAATTACAAATTCAGCAGTGTCAAAGAGCCTTCTCCTTTTTTAACATTTCAGCATGAATGTGAGAACATATCCCATGGAAATTTGATTTGAAAACCTATCCTTTAAATTTGGAAAGAAATGCATTCATGTCCCATTTCTCTCATTTTGCCAAATGATAAAATCCAGCATACTGTACACCAAGCCATGCATTATTACATAGCAGAGGTTTACAAAACCACTAAATCACGCTGTGTTTGGGGAAATGTCATTTATGGTGGAAGAGAAACAAGCCACAAACTAGAAGATGTGTTACTGAAATAAATCAAATACAACTCTGCCTAGTGAAAGATTTTCCAGGGCAGAATCAAAATATGTCTAAATGAATATGAAGATTAATATGATTTGAAAATATGACAGAATGTCCATTTTACATGGTTAAGATAGACAATTTGTCTGCAAATATATATTTATTTCCTAATGAAACCATTGGCTCAAAATGTACAAATTATGAGGAACCACCATCCTGAAAACAAGCATACATTTAGAATCACCTATATGTAATAGGATGCTTAATGATAGCATTCAAAAACTAGAAATTTAAGAGACTTCAAGTCACAGAAATCTAGTTCTTTCTGTGACTTTTAGATATGTTGAAATTAAACTGTTGATTTCAGTGCATATAATTAAGTGATAAAGGGTACAAGTAAAAAGTTCTGAAAAAGTGGATATTATCAAAGATATTTAAATGAGTTAAATAGTTAAATAAATGAAGTTTCTGAGATAGCCTAGAAAAGGGACTTTGCTTGTATTAGGTTTTGAAGGCCCTGTATTAGAGGCCATTCTTCCTTTATTTCTTCTTATTAGCAGGATAGTATTTCTCTGGGTCTTTCCCTACTGCGGATCCCAAATTTCTAACTGTGAGGAGCCACTGAAGTTAGGCTTAAATTTCTGTACTCTGATTTGGTTAGAGTATTGCTGCTTGGCTTAAATTAAAATGCTCTCATTTACATTTCAGAAAGTGATTGAGCCTAGGGATTCCTTTGCTTTGTTTACAATGGCAGCAAAGATTGCTGGGATGTCCCTCACGAAACTACTCTTTCCTCCCTTTCTTTCCTCCTTTCCAGTAACTTGGGTGGAACTCTTCCAGAGCCAAATGTCTAAAGCTCTGAGGCCAAGGTGGATGTCCCAGACCTTATGCTGCATTTCATTCTATGACAGCAAGTCTGCTTAGGATGATGCATGATCAGTAAAAATGAAAACTGGAACAATTCACTTTCACTAAGCCCAGTTCTTGTCTTTTCTCATAGGTGCGCGCTAGTGCCATCGCCCAAGATGCTGATCAGAATTACGACTATGCCAGTAACAGCGTGGTTCTTCATCTGGAGCCAGGAGACGAAGTCTATATCAAATTAGATGGTGGGAAAGCCCATGGAGGAAACAATAACAAATACAGCACATTTTCTGGATTTATTATTTATGCTGACTGATAATGCAGAGACTAAGCTTATTATTCTGAGTCTGAACATTGGATTCATATGGCTAACGTCAGTGAATGAAGGATCCCAGGGGATGCACCTCAGTGGTGTTATGTGTGGGGAAAATCAAATGCTACCTGACTCACATCTGTATCATTCAGAAACATTATGTAAAAAAATATTTAAAGCAAGATAAGCAGATGTGTGATCCACTACCGCCAAAGCAAATACTCCTTATTGTTAGTGTCCATGTGAATGAAGTCCTATATAGATCACAAATTTTTATAGAAAAATCTAAGACATTGAATTATTTCTTCAATATATATGATACTTCGGTGTACTGTGATCTTGCTGCTTTTATCCATATGTCAGCTTTGGTTCTTGTGAGTTTACCTGCTTATTAGGATACTTGGAGTCCATTCATAGTAGGGGAGGAATCAGTTTACCCTGCAAAAGAAGGTCTAAGGAAAGAACACTGCTTGTCCCCAAAGAAATTGTTTGCCTTGTACTCTTGTTAAGTTTAGAGCTAGACCTGGGAATGATTCAACTTCAAGCCTTAACCTGGAATTTTCTGGATCTGAGGGAATTCCCAAGCCTATGATCATTTTCACATTTTTCTTTCCTTAGCATTTTTTTTTCTCTATTTTCTGGTGATATTAAAAATTAGAGTTTGAAATTGTATCATAGGATAACGCTCTAAGTGTGAAAATGTGTAATTATGTATGGTACTTAGGAAATCCCCTATGTGTCCATTTTGTCAATAGAATACAATTAGATTTACTTGGAAAGTCAGAGAAATTTATTCTTTGGTATTAGATCAGACTGAGGCATTTGCCTTCTTTGGAAGAAAAGATTATTCATAATCCAATGCACAAAGGTTTAATTTGAGCTACTGCATGCGTCACCAAGGGGACACTAAGTAAGGCCTTCGAACTGTTACTACCGATCTGTGGCCTGAGCTTATCTCAAAATTAACCATTTCACATACAATCGGTGTGACAACAGTGTATATATTTTATATAAATACCCACCACACACATATTTATATACATATACATGTATGTTAGATGAAATATTACATACATTTGGCTTCAGTCCCTGATGTACAGTGACTATAGAGCTTCAAAAATTTAATTTAAAAAATATACACACCGAAACACACGTAAATTATTGGACTTATTTTGGATCAAAATCTATTTTAGGTGACAAATCTATATGAAGAAGCGAAAGAATTGAAGTGACAGCTCTTGAAGAGTTATCCAGAAAATTACACTTTGGTGGGCTGACATGCCCTCTGCTTCACACGTGTGACTCAAGCCTGTGGTGGCTCCATCACCATATGCCAATCAATACTTGTACTGCATTCTCTGGTAGATTGTTAGCATCAGGACAACACCAACAATGTGCTTCCCTCCACAGTGTTTATGAATTAAATGTATCTGAGGTATCAATTTTTCTTTTTTTCTCAGGTGGATGGAGGCTGACTGTACATTTTTGGAAGGAATACAAACCCTTTCTCTGTAGTTAAAATCCACTGCCAAATGTCATCTCTTTCATCCAAGGAAAAGATTAATAGGCATGTTGATACATCCTATCATACAATTTCCATTACTACAATGAAAAAAAATCTGTTTCGCTTTTAGTTACTTTTGAAGACTCTTTGACAAGTAGATTTCAAAAACAAGATTTAAAAATGTGCTTGTTTTCCTGGTGAAGGACATTTGCATTTTCTTCCCTTAAAGGACCTGGTTTGTTCTCATGGCTCATTCCTCTTTGGTACGTTCTGTTCTAATACACACAAAGCTTGATCTTTGATCAGCTAAAATATCCTTAATTTTTCCAACTTTACCTCTCCAAGAGTTACGCATAGTGTTCTCATGTGAAGGTGGGGGTTTCTGTGTTTACATGCCTTGGTCTGAGAAGCTGTCATGAGTTATAGGATTAAAAGCACTTGGTCCCTTCATCAAGAATAATGACTAATTCTCTTTGGCCTTTCTGATATGTAAGAGAACTCATAAATGGGTTGTAATAGTTCTTTTCTCTTTAACAATATATATGTATCAAAGAGGAATTGGCAGTACCAGATTGGTGATTGGCTTTAGGAAACAAATAGTAGATTAAGGGTTCAGTCAAAAGCTTTGTTTATAAACAGCAGTGAAGATCAATTAAGAGTTTTAACTGACAATCTTATAAAGGCTGTATTTATAAAAAACATCAAGCCTGGATACTTTTTAAAGAGAAGGATTTAGAATCACAATGTCATTTACAATAGATTTGACCTTTTCTTCAGATAAATAAGAATTATTTTCTCTGTTTAGGCCCAATGAAAAACAAATAAAAGGTAAAGGAAATAAAGGGAATATAGATATATATATAGATATATATATATATGGCAAACATTTCTCTTTTTTGCATTATATCTTATGAATTAATTAAATTGTGGCCTTTGTTATTATAAATGTAATGATTCATTAAACTATATTATGTAATATACTTTGACTTTCATGATTGGATTTTTATAATTCAGTACTGATACATATTCTTATATAAATTTCAAAACTTAAAATTTACACCAAAAAACATGGACTCCAGAAAGCCAAAGGGATCAAAACTGATTTATTATAGATATGTGGATAGCATACAATTAACCTTCCAAAATATTTTTATTGTTGTGAGTTAGTAATTATAAAAAAGTATCCTTTGGAATAAAAGCTCTTAAAATTTAACTTCCTTTGCAGCAAAAACTATTTGAGAGTGCCATACTATTCATTAAGCATTAATTAAAGAACAGCAGGATAATTAGTAGGATCATCAATATTACAAGAAACATTAGATTGCTCCAGAAGGGGGCAATTTAACCAGAAACATTTAAAATTTTCTCAAGTCGTGTACCTAATAGATTAGGAAAAAATTCAAAACCTCCTCTTAGGGGATACAGACTTTAAATCATTGTTTGGAAATAAGGATTTTTCTGAGTTTATTTTATGAGGGCAAAACAATAGGGCTGTTACTCTCAGCAGCTCCCACAGGTGCAAATAGCCTGTTACAGAGAGGCAAACTCTTCTCAAGGGAAGGAAATAATCCGTCACTGTGTCTTGCCTAGATCTGATTGATACTGCCAGTGGGGTTGAAATCACTGAAGATTTTCTGTAAGTTTTATTCTCAAAATATCAATTCATAAGCAACCAGCCTATTTGAAAGTGAGCCATCGCTTAGGGTTTTCTATCAGTATCCTATCAAGCACACTCTGGGTTATACCTCTAAATAACATTCTAGGCACAATATTGCTGAGTATATGAGAATAGCCATGCCCTCCATATTTCATCAGGCGATGCTTCGTGTGTATGTCGTGGGCCATCAGAATTCGATCTTCACAGCCCTCGTCCACCAGGAGACGCACCCTGTGAAGACATTAGCTCATTAGATGCCATTTGTCTCATGTGCTAGAATTTCTGGGTGCTTGAAACTTCCTGCTCACAGACCTATCTTGTTTGTCCTAAGGACACTGCCTTCCACTCTTGGCAGGCGTACCTGGAGCCCCTTAAGAAATATTGTGTGGTAATGAGAAAGATATCGCTGCCTCTTAGGAGCAACAAGATCCTTATTCCACGCACACAGAAATTTCCAGCCTGTAATATTTATGACAATGCTTGGCAATGCTGCATTAAGGATAGATTCTAATAGGATCTGCCAGCTCAAATGAATGACCTCTTTAGCATTTCACTAAATAACTTGGTTCTGGTTTTGTATTCAGCTATTCTCGTGAATTTCGGTCTTCTTAGGCCCAGTCTCTCTCTCTCTCTTTTTAAATCTACATAAAAATCAGTGGGTATTTGTGATTAAAATATGAAAACCAAAGGAATTCTCATGCAAATAAAACTTTCAGAGTAAAATCAGTTGATTTGCAAGTGAGGTGGTATGACAGTAATGACAGTCAGTAAAGTCAGCCTAACAAAGGCATTACTGTACTGGGAGCATTTATTTCTTCAAAATCTATGGGAATTTTGACTCAGTAGTAGTCTCTCAGTATTGGATTCAATTGAGTATGCAAACAAACAAACAAAAAACCTTTACTCTGTCTTCCTTTCCTGCCAACAGGTTTGCTAAAATAACGAACTGTTCCTTTAAATTTATAGTCACTTAACTAAAGGACAGCTTTCTGACAATTGTCTAAAAGTGTAATCCTCTGTGCTTGGTTAAATGCAGTAACATGTAGTGTGAGTCACCCTGTGACAGCCACCATCTGTATATGTCTGCATTCTGGGCAGCATCTACCGTGACTTCCAAGGGTCTCTGGTAGCAGAGGTGCGCTTGGCTGACACGGCACATCCCCGGGATTCTCTCACAGCTTGTGAGTCCCACACAGATAGGAGATCGTCTTCCAAGGCCTGATTATATGAAAGGCATCATTTTTGTTCCCACAGATAACATTTCTTGGGATTCTGGGGCATGAGTTCTGTTGTTAACAACTACTATGTTAAGCAAGATATATGACACAACACAACACACACAACACACACACACACACACACTTCAAACATAAAACCTCGTATATATTATGAAATAGATCTTAACTTTGCAGCTCATAGGGGTGTGAGTACCAGAGTAGACAAGCTGCCTGGGTGCTTTGTCTAGAAATCAGTGGTCCTGCCACCTGGACCCCATGCCTGTCCTATGCAAGCATGAAATTCCATTTTTTTCTGGTTGTTTTTGGAGCATTTCCAAAAGCTTTACATGTCTGTTCTTTATCTGAAAATTATGATATCTCATTAACATGAAGGCATACATATGAATAAACAATTCCTGTAAGATGGCTTTTACCATAACTTGAAACACAAAGTTATCAAATTGGGAAATAGTAAAGAAGGCATATGGTGAATAAGATACACTTATTTAAAACTGAAACTTTTAGAACTCCTTAAAGTCAAGGATTAGGAGATTGTCCCACAACCAAGATAATGTTCTAGCTCTAGAAACACATTCCATCCCGACTACCAAGGAATCTGTCTAGTCAGGCCACAACAAAGAGATCTTGTTGCATATTTCTGCCACTCTGTACAAGAACAGGAGCTCCAGAGATGCTGCCAGAAGGGAGGAACCACTACAGATGAGAAGACAAAAAAATTACAGTAATTATAGCAATACAAATGAGTTAGTGTTTTGCAAACAAATATTAGGGAGAGACTACAAAGTGTGAAAAGGCAGAGATATAATAAGATTTGAGAAATGGAGCATAAGATTGAAAACAGGTGTTAGACACAGAATTTCTGGTGCCGAAAACCAGAGGTAGGCAGAAGCGTGCTTCTGGGTCCTGAAATCTCAGAGCTTTCAGACTAATATGACTAAAAAAGATTGCAGATTAATGATGCAATCCAAGTGCTCATGAGGTGGGGGAGAACAAGCCAGTGGGTCAGACACAGTCAAAAGGGTCATTTGGCTACTAACATGAGATGGTCACGCACGGGAGGTGGCACATGCCTGCGACCCCAGCACTTGGAAGGCTGAGGCAGCAGAACTGAGAGTTCAAGGCCATCCTGGGCTATGTAGCAAGTTCAAGGGCAGCTTGGAACAGTGCGAGACCTTGTCTGAGAAAAACTAAGCTAATAAACAAAAAGCAACATGAGCTGTGCTTTGGTGAAGTGACTCAATGTACAGCTTTAAGGAAGATTTTATATATATATATAAAATTCCAACGAGCTATCTCCCTGGCCTGAAATACATTCTTATATATAAAACTTTGATGTATTTTAATACATTCAGAATGCTGATTTCTAACACAATAAAAGAATCAAAGCTAAATTCTTGTTCTTGCACTAATAGTTAAAGGACCAAGAGGCATGAAGGGGAGCCTGTGATCCTTTTTTATATCTCCACTGGTTTCCTTTAACTTTAAAGATCTCATTTCTGAGATGAGGTCTCTGTTCCAGAGGCTCTGGATACTTCATGGAAGGGTTGGGGTTGCAAAATGTACGCCTCACTACCACAGAGTGGTTTAGCAAAAGCAAACAGAACCTGAAGGCAAACCTCCCATGTGTGGGATGAACTGTAGAATGGTGAGGGCATGCATCATGAAGTCATGTCTGTGATATGAAACACCTACACCAAACCTTGCTTTATATTCGAGCCATCTTTGAGCAAAGATTATTCATCTCTTGAGGGAATAATAACCAGGGAAACCTGATGGCCTACACAGATAGTGCCTCTTAGCAAATAAACTAGAACCATAAAACAATAAATCTACTTGCTAAACAATTGGTGTGAGTGTTAAAAATAAAGGACTGGCTTTGTCAATTAAGTCATAGTAGTTTGTTCACAGAGTGGCTGCAATGTTGCTTAAGAAGAGTAATATTTATCAAGGATCACTCTCTATTGAACTTCAAGCATATTTTACTGTTACTAATGTCATGGAGCAGGATATTTTTACTGGTTCAGGATCTTGCCCAATGTGTCTCTGTTTAATCATCTATAACTTCAGTCTCGTAGTTTCTGGATGTTATTTCTTGATTATAATTTTGTTTACTTCTAATTTTTTTCTACCCTTATAACCATGTCCTGGACCTTGAAACCATGAAAAAGTGCTTTTTCTCTGAAATCTCAGCTCTCCCTTTCCAACTCCATTCCCAGGGCTTCTTTTTACTTTTTCCCTTCTCTTAGGTACCTACTCTCCTGCCTCACAAGGGCCTCTGGTATTTGCCCTTTTCTGTCATTCCTACTTATCTCCATGTTTCTCCCTCTGTCATCTTTCCTCCAGCTCGGCCTCTGTGGCCCTCACTTCTATGCCTTATCTGTCCCCATGGTTGTCACCCACATTTCTCCAACAGAATCTCCACTTTACCTCTCTCTAACTGTTCACTTTTTCTGGATCTTCTCACAAACTTGTCTGGTTCCATTGCCAAAACCCAAATATTTTTACAAAAAGAATTACCAAATCACACCCACTGCTAGAAACACACACTCATGCAATTCTGATTTCCAGACTCATTAGGGTCGTGCACACATGACTTTATCAGCATCTTCCTTATTCATTTGACAACCATTCCTAGACTTTATCCACCCTTACAAGGTCCTACCCTGAATCTACTCCTCCTTACTCAGGAGGTGACTATGTCCCCCTCACAGGGGCATCAGAGAACACACGACCATTGGTCTCAGTTTTATCTTTCTCTCGCTAATACATTTATCTGCATTCATACTCATTGCTCTCTTTGTGCCTTCACTCTTATGGAGAAAATATCCATTCAACCAGCTTTTCATTTGCTCCCTTGAGTCCATGTATTTGTCTCTGTAGAGCCTTATCTCTATATTTCTTATCTCTCCAGACTTTCTGAAGTCAACATCTACTGAACACTTCTACTGCATCACACACTCAGATAAAAATCTTTGCATATACATCATTTCACATAAATTCTATCACAGCCCCGTACAGTGGCACTCCTTTCCTGGAACCATTCCATTTCTTTCTTCTTTTGTTCATAGCCACATAAATTGCTCAGCTCTTTATAAGTTTCCCTTGATCCTGTATTTCCTAGTTTCAGCCTCATCTACCTTGCTTCTCTTTATTAGTGCTTTTTGAAAGACTAACCATCAGGCTTTCACCTCTTGCTCATCTTTGACTCATTCCTCCAGAGACCTACACATATTACCTGGGAGAGAAGACCTGTCTAACTGTGAAGTTCAATGCTTGCTTTTCTGTTGTGATCTCACTTGACATCTGAAGCCTTTCTGTCAAAGCCATCAGTCTTCTATAAGAACATCATTTCATAATTTTTCCTGTTCGAGAACTTCTTCACCTGTCCTTGGGTGATTCTCCCTGTGTTCTGAGAAATACCTTCCACTCCCACAGTTTGAGCTATCACTGATGATGCCCAAACTTATCTTTTATCCCAAATTTCTGCTCTGGGCTTCATATCTTTACCATAGGGCCCAATGGATAATAGCACTTAGATAACCTTAAAGTCCTTCTTGTCAATCCCAAATCTGTTTCTCCTCTGAGATCCCCCACCTTGGTTTATTCAGTCATTATACTACCTCTCTATCAAGATCCATTCTTAGAGCCATTTTTGGCTTCTGAAATTTTGAACTTGATTGTAAAGAATAAATACTATTTGCTTGATCACACATTAGACCACTCGGGGAGACTGCCCTTTGTGTGATTCTGAGTGCTCAGCCACTGCACTATTGGCACTTAAGTTGTAATCACTCCTTAATGAAAGTTTAAATGAAGCATTTCACATATTAACCACAGGAAGGTATGACTTTAGTGTGGCCAGCCTGAGAAAGAAACAGCTTATTTCCTTAGGAATAAAAGAGGAAAGTGTCTTTTGTTCTCTTCCTGTCATGGCAGGGATTGAGCATTATCTCTGTCTCTTGTCAGTTGCCCATCTGCACTGAACTTCGAAGGCTCTGCTAAGCTTTAGCCTACTTAGGATGACTCATTTTCTCCTTGAAATAATACAGAGAGATTTTTCTCCCAGAAACAGCTCAGATATACTCCTCTCTGCCATTCTGTGCATCAGCCTGCTTATTTTCTTCTGAGTCTTTGCTAATGCTCATCTAGTTATATGATGATCAAAAAGGGATGGTCAAAGAGAATGCTATGTGAGATGGAGCCGTATTTACCTTCTAATTCTTTTGTTGTCATCTGGCATATCAATATCTGGGTTGAATTGGTAATTAAGAAATTCAGTACCGAAGAGATCATATTCCAAGTAACAGCCAAGCTGAGCAAACTCCAGCAGCTCCTTCTTATCAAGTATAGTCCTAGAAACAATAACACAACCATAGCTTCTTATTAACAGTGTAAGCTGTTAATACACAGATGAGGAGTCTTAGGCCATGCATTAGAACATAGTTTATATCAAGTAACTTCTGAGGTAGTTCTTATGATGTGATTATAAAACAGTAAGTTTAATTTGTTACCAGAAGAGAATATAACCTTGAACTTGAGACTATAGATTACTTTAAATTCACTGCCATTACTCAAAAATAATTTTGTGCTTTTTTACACAATTGTCTCTAGGACATATGCCACATTCTTCTGAAAATCCTTAAAGGGTTACATTTTCACCCTCTAAGGACTGCTGTGAACATCAAAACTATTAAAATGAATTTGGCATCAGGCCTATAAATTAGATGAGTAATACTGGTATGGATGAACAGGAAGGTTTCACTGTAATATAGCAGGATGATTTTCTTATGAAGATTAGAAAGTAGTTATAAATATAATTCCAAAGCCTTGTAGGAATATCATTCCAACATTTTTTTAAACAGGGACAATATTCATACAAATATATATGTTTTGGTGTATTTATTTTAAAATAAACTTTATTGTTTTATGGTAAATCTCATGGGTATTTTTTCATTTCGATAGCTGTTATATTAGGAATATCATTATTGTAAGATGAATTGTGTGAGTGGCAAAAGAGGGGAATGTAAGATAAGAAAAGGCTACAGACAGGGGAACAGAATGCAGAGCAAAAGGGGGGAAAAATTCAGGCTGGATACAGCAATGCATGTCTATAATTGCTACACTCCAGAGGCCAAGGCAGGAGGATCACTGTGAGTTTAAGACTGAACTGCATAAAAATAGGTGAAAACTCACAAAAAAATTATTTACAACTTAAAAAGAATGTATTACACTAACTTCAAAATATCATTGCAAATATTCAATCACACAGACAAATAAGAAACAATTAAAACACCCTACCAACATGGAAAAATCAGAGAGGAAAGTACCCTGTGAGTCACAGAACAATGGTGCAGCAAGAAAGTGAGTGGGGTCCAACACTGGGCTGCAGCAGACTCAGAAGTCAGACGATCATTGTCTTGTGAGGCTTTTTATCTACACTGATATTTATTAGTTTGGAAACTCTGGGATGCAAAGATTAAAGCACTGTTATATGTCTATAAATCTGCTTCTAAGAGGTCAGAAGTATTGTCAAAGCCTTTCTTCCAAACCAAGGGAGGACCAATTAAGAGTCTACATGTCACCAGTGCAAGAGGGTTCTGCTTCCCTGGGATGTTTCTTGGGAGTTGACTATTGACTTTCACTCTGAGATATCACATTATGGTTGGATCTTTTTTCCCCTATGTACTAGGAGCATAACTTATAGCCTAAAATATTGTTTTAGGCAGAGAGGCTAAAAAAATCTTTCCTTTATACTCTAAAATGTGCATTAGCTCTATATTATCTTCTATTAATACTATTCCTCTCCCATCTTCTTACCATGGAGGCTATCTTCTACTTCTAAAATTGCTGGGCTAAAGAATAGATGTCTTTCTATAGCAAATATATTCTGTTTTCCACAAAGAAGAATCACGCTTAGTGACAAGCCACACATAATTAAAATAACACTTATTATCTCGCTTAATATGTTCCACAAGCCTATCAGTTCTCAATTTCACCAATGAAGAAACAGGAGTCTGAGAGATAAGACAGCCACTCAAAGCTATCCACTTTCACTTCAAGGTTGAAACATTTCTTAACCATTATGCTGTGCAACCATATAGTACTGCTAATCTTTCTAGATATTTTCAAGAATTACATAGATAAATGTACACAGTACATTTTAATTTTTACTTTGAAATTTGATTCCCTCATGATAGTATCTTCGAACTACACTTGAAATAATTGGAATTTACCATCAAAGGTTAGTACATGGCTAAGAAATGGAATAGCTCAGAAAGATTAGAATTATCATCCTGTGGAGGCCTTTAATTTCCAGGTCAGAGTGAAACTATATATTATAAGCAAGAGCAAGGGTATTTGACTGACTTTGTCGGATAGCAAAGTTACATTTTTAGTTCTATAGGTCTGGTTTTAACTTGGTCTTCACCATCTAGCAGAAAAGTGTAACCATGAGGTATAACAAATAAAGCTGTATTAACATACTGAGCTGTAAAAGGCTCAAGTCAACAACTCCTGACAATTACCAGATGTGCTGATAACTCACTATGTTGTGGACTACTGGACTATGTTGGATTACTTTGCTGAATTCAAGTACCTACAATCTTTGGACTGGCATCAAGTATGAAAAGGTCCTTTAAAGACTTCTCCAAATACAGCTTCTCTAACTGCAATGGAACACACACTTCTGACAAAGCAAAGCAAAAAAAGGTGCTGTGGAAGCCATGGAAGCTAGGAAATTGATCAAATTTGTGTAGGTGGGACAAGACTTCAGTGCCTAGAGCAAACAGGCCACCTCAGTGCTGAGCTAAACATCCTATCTGGTTAAAGTCAGCTATTAGTCCCTAGGAAACCTTGGGTCACTTGTTACTAACTTTGTAAAAGTGTAAATAAAATACCTTTTTGTTGTGAAAAAAATAAGCAAGAGCAAATCTTTATAACTATTTTGGACACACTGAATGATATAGTCAAATTAGGAGTTATATTAGTCACAACTATTATTTATTTTATTCCTGTGAATGCCACACTGTTTTAAGCCCTTTATAAACAACCACACAGAACATCAACCACCAGATCAGATCAGCTGCTTGCTCAAATATTTCAAGCTTAATGTGTCTTCTTTGAACCCTTCATTCAGCATCCAAATTGGTTGCTTCAACACCCTTCACTATCCCGGAGGATGGGCATGTGACCCTCAGAATTCTCTGGTTTTAAGGCTTGGTCACTATCCCATGGGACTGCTGGGAAGTAGTAGAGTATTGAGGACATGGGATCTAGTGGGAGGTGTTTTACTCACTCAGTGTGTATCCTTGAAAGATATATTGAGACCTCAGTTTCTTTTTTCCCCCTTTTGTGCCATCCAGCCATGAAGTAGACAAGTTTGCTTTGCCTTGATCTGCTCCTCCCCCACCAAATCAGAGGATTAAAAACAGTATATACGTGGGATAGGGCACTGGATCTCCCTCACAGTATGGAGAGAAAAATAATCTTTCCTCTTTATAAGCTGATTCGGCTCAGGCATTTGCTACAGTAATGAAAAGTAGACTAACACCCACTATTCCAGCTGCTTACACCAAAATCCTTGAGGTCTTTCTTGTCATATTTCGCCTCTTTCATGCTATATTTAATCTAGTGAGATAGACTCCTGCCTCAGCCTTCAAAACTTTCTCCCTTTCCACTGCAGTGATTTGGATCAAGATTCCCAACAAGGGGCCAGGGAGATGGCTCAGTAGAATAAGTGCTTCCCTGGTAAGCACAAGTGCCTGAGTTCAATCCCCGGTTCCACCAAAAAAAAAAAAAAAAGGTTCCCAACAAATCCACAACAGATTCCCAACTGCTCCATCAGCTTATACCTTTGTTCTATTGCTGTCTGTTCTAAACATAGTAATAAATGTACCAAACCTTCAACTATTCAGATCCAAGTCCAATGACTCTTCACTTCCTGTGGAGTAAAAGGCAAGGCCTGCAAGGGGTCCACAACACCTTTGTATTAGTCAACTTTTGTTGCTGGGATAAAATTCACACAGGCAACTTAAAGGAGGAAAAGGCTTACTGTGGCAAACAGTCTTCGAGTTTTCAGTCTTGGGCCAGCCAGCTTCACAAAAGGAGCAGTGTGGAGAAGGGCCTGGCAAAGGACAGCTGCTTCCCTCTTGGTAGTCAGGAAGCAGAAAGACAGGGAAATGACAGAGCTCGAGACACACTCTCCAAAAGCAGTGTTTCAGGGAACCCCTCCTCTAGTCAGGCCCCACCTCCCAACAGCATGTTCAGCCAGGAATGCACCAAGGCACAAATGCACTGATGGGGAGAGATGAGTGCAGCACCCTAATCACCCACTCACCTCCGGAAAACGTCACCTCTGAACCCTGGGGGATGTTTTTGATCTAAACCACGAGATCCCTGTAGTCTCATTCATTGTGGTTTCATGCAAATCTCATTAAGAGTAAGTGCAGAATCGACTGAGAAGTGGATAAGAAGATGTGGTCTTTTTCTACAGTGGAGTGCTATTCAGTCATAAAGAAGGACAAACTTGAGACTTTTATAGGTCTCAAAGGATGCAAGTTGAGACCAAACTCGTAAGTGAAATAAACCAGGCTCTCACATGTATAAACACTGTATTGTCTCCCCAGTGTAAGAAGCTGAAAGAGTAAATAAGATTCAAAATGTACAGTATGTATTGAAAAATGAGAAGAAATTGTTTAAAAGGAAAGAGACACGGGGGGGGAGGAGAAAAAGGAAAAAGCAAAAAACAAAATAATACACACACACACACAGAGACACAATGGTTAAGATTATTATTCTGATAATTTCTCTTAGTTCATTGAAAAGAAAGCTTTGTACTAATATTGTTTGGAAAATTAAATGCCTGTATCTTTTTTTTTTCTTTCAGAACTGGGAATTGAACTCAGGCCCTTGTTCTTGCCAAGGGAAGTGCTTATTCTACTGAGCCATCTCCCTGGCCCCAATGCCTATATCTTGTACTGAGTAAATACATGAAATATAACAATATGCAATGTATTAACCATTGTTACTATCTTATTATCTAGTTTTGAAATTTTGTTTTACTTTTTCTTTTTTCTCTTTAAAGGAAAAGAAAATACCTCATTCAAAAGTGAGGCCCAATTATCCACAACAGTATATAATTGTGACCTACATTGTTGTTTGAAGAATTCGCCCTTAGAGAGAGGTGTGCTTTAGAGGAAGACTAACACAGATTTATAAACCTATAAGATTTGTCTACACATGTAAGCTCTGAAGGCACTCCCTAGGGATTCTTACCCTGTAGAGAAACATATGGGATTAGTGTTACCAAGAAACTAATAAATGCTATAAAACATTCTTTAAAAATTTATAGTCATATGTGGAGCAGAATATTTCTTTATAAGGAAAGCAATTAAATTGATATTCTTGGCATTAAAAAAATGTAGTTGAAAAAGAGGAATAGACAAAATCACTTTTGACTAGGCATGTGACACATGCCTGTAATTCCAGCACTCAGGAGGCTGAGGCAGGAGGATTGTTGAAAGTTTGAGATCAACCTGGCCTAGAAAGTGAGCTCAAGGCCAGCCTGAACTAAATAAGGAGACCCTGTCTCAAAATAGAAAAATCACTTGCATTAAATATATATATAACAAGATGTGATATAAATATGGTTATGTGATATATGTACCAGTTTCTCAAGATGAATGTCATTATGTATTACAAACATATACTAATAAGAAGTTCAAATAAAAATTAAAAAATACACAGTTAAAGACACATTGCCATAATCCTCCTCAGAGCATTCTCCTTAATTCAAGCACACTTATATCACTGTTCTTGCCACTCTCGGAAGCAGTTTTAGAAATTCTCTCTCATGAATCTTTTTGTGGGATATGGTAAAAAAAAAATCCTTTAATGCCATTCACCAGAAAGACAGGCTCATAAAAACATTATGGAATATTCTCATTCATCTTATCCACATGAAAGGTAAATGTTTTTAATCAACTCAACACAGAAAAATAGCCATGAGAGTGTAAGACTAAAAGACATTCAGGAAAGAGGACTCCCAGAACTTCTCCAGAAAGTCACAGGAATGAAGGGATAAGTCTGAAGTGACAGGGAGTACCCTGAGGGGGACAGCTGGAATAGATCTTTACTACAATAATTTTTTTTAAAGTTAAAGGTTAACTTTATTTTTGTTTGTCTCATGTATATGTAGCTTTGTTTTGCTGATATATGGTGATATGATCCTCTTTTCTGAGTATCTAAGCATTTGTGTGCAGTCAATTAAATGAATTTATTTAAATTCTCCATGTTGAAGAAAACATAGTGTAAAGTGCAAGAGAAGTAAGTAGTGTTATGGATCATGCTTATCTTTCAAAGGAAAGTCTTTAAAAAGGAATTTGGTATTTGATCTCAATAAAGATATGGGTGATACTAAAAGAAATCAATGTTTAATAACCTCAACAGTTTGAATTCTTAATAAAATTACATGAAGAAGTTATGAACATCACCATTTTACAAGTGAGAAAACTAAGGTTCAAAAACTGTAAGTAACTCAACTTCTCAAGTAAGGAGTTCTGAAGAAATTTAGGCTTCTTTTGCATTCAGAAACCACATTCTTAGGGTCAGGGAGATAGCTCAGGAGCATAAGTGTCTGCCTGAAAAGCACAAGGTCCTGAGTTCAATCCCTGGTATTGCAAAAAACAAACAACCCCCTAAACAACAACAAATTAGGTTATTCAATAACTTCCTTCCATGATAAGAAGCTCACCCACCTGTACAGCCCCACTGCAACTTACTGGCTCTTACTCTAGGAAGAAACACACATTATCACAGTGACATCTAGGAGAACTTGGCTCTGGAAATGTCTACCAAGGTGACTTAGGTAGATGAAACTGACATTCTGCTGGATGACTTCCACCGACTGCCAACGTGCTACTGAAATTTCATTATGCAAGTGTTTTTTTTTCCCACTTTGAGAAAGGTTTGACCCCCAGTGTCAGTATGGTACCCTAGGACAAAGGACTCTGGTTGATGTCCTTTAGATGAGATTAACAGAGGTCTTCCTCTCACCCCAGCTTCAGTGACCTCATCACACATCTCATTAAAGTGGACAACTTACCCTCACCCAGTCTGTTTCATGTCATACGCTATACCCATGAATAATTCTCTTCTCTCCTAATTCTGATCTTCCCCAGGCTTAAGGTAGGTCTTTTTCATAATATGTTCACAATAGTCAGCAAGCTAACTGTGTCATGCAGTGCAACTATTGCATCTCACACTGAGGCAAGTCCTTTCTTCAGGATAAATGCAATAACTGCAGTGTCATTTATGAAACACCTTGAGATTTTCCCAAGCAGGAAGGTGAGATTGAACCAAGTATTTGTTTTTAATATGCATATGATATGATTTCTTCCATTACATATTTTATACTTTTTCTCAACTAAAAAACTGACATTCTATATAATATGCACAATGAGTTGATATGCCCATATAATGAACAGATACAAATTTAGGAAAACCATACTGCCATTAGCCTAGAAAATGGCATCTGAAGGGATTTCATTTTCAAAATTTTCTTATCATTTTCCAAGTATTTCCAGGCTGAAACTGAAGTGCAAGCTAGCAGATTCTGTTCTCAACTCTCTTTATATTCCAGATCTTATCCACATGCTGAGGGGTTTAGTTTAATGTCAGAATGTACTCTAGTACAAATAGTGGAATCTGTATGAACTGATAATTTAGACAAGGGTCTCTGGGCTTTCTATGTAGAAAGAACTAAGAGAAGAGGAAGGATGTGATTCGTGGGTATGATGAAGAAGATAAAAACACCTACCATTTATTTTCATCTTTACAAAGAGCCCCCACGCACATTATTTCATTCCATACACTCAACTGTACCTGCATAAATATATTCAACAAACATCTGCTGTCACCTCTCTTGTGCTATATCCTCTGTGTTAGGAATACAAATAGGAATGGGAAACTGTAGCTGCTGGCTCAGGAAACTTAAAGCTACTAAAAGAAGGATATCTAAACTAATGATTATAATTAAATGTGTTAAAAGGTTTTGTAGTGCCAATAAATAAACACTAATTTGAACTGAGCATTGAAAAATCCAACTCACAGAAAGTTTGTGGGGTTCAGGTGTGAGTGAGTGTTCAATAATCCAGAGAAGTAGCATACTGAGATTCAAAAAAAGAGCTTGCTGTTCTAGAATACAAAGGAGCTTATCAGAGGTGAAGTAAAGAAGAAGCATTATCCATCCATCCACTCAGCCTTCCATCCACCCATCTATCCATCAACCTATTTAACAAGATATTCTTGATCTTCTACTTACCATGAAGCATGACCTGGAACACAATTACAAGTAAGACAAAGTCCCATCCTTCATGAAGTTTAGTATGTACTCCAGAAAAGAGCTATATAGACACATAATTGTTGTAAAGAATTTACAACTAGGAGCTGTGTTGGCGAAGAAAGATATAACCAATACTGCTTGGTTGGTTGAGAAAAGATTTTGTAGGGAAGAAAGCCTCTGGTGCATTATGTGTTGCAGAAAGACTGCACCAAATAGACATGAAGTAGAGGATTAGTACATTCACAGCAGACAAACTGGCATCTGTGAAAAGCACAGTGGTACTAGGAACACAAAGGCAAGGACAGGGTGGCTTCCATCCAGATTCTGTGTGGTTCCTGGAGTGTAATGGGCCATGTGGTGGAGAGATGAGGTTAGAAGACCAAGATGTTTGGATTTGGTGGCCAGGGCTCAGGGGACCCCTTGGTGGGTTTTCAGTCAAGAGGCAGGCATGCAATTTTTGGATCTGCATTTGGAAAGTTCAATAGGTGCACTGTGGAGACTTCATGCTGGAAGAAGACCAAGGGAGTGAGCAATTTCCTTTTGGAGTTTCACAGGAGATAGAGGGACAAATGAGGGCCTGAATTCAGGTGACTACAGAGGAGTGGCTAGGAAGGGCTTAGCGAGGTGGGTAGGTTTCATCACAAGGGGACAAGGGGCACAGGGGACAGGAATCTAGGCTCAACTTGGGGTGAACAGTACTGTCAGTGTCGAGCATAGGCAAAGCCCCAGCAGAAGGAGTCATTGGTAGGGTGCTGCCAACACAGTGACAGAGATGAGAAAACACAAGGATAAGTCTTAGGCAGCTGCTCCTTGCTATTAAATAACACCTACCCCAGAAATTCAGAGGGCGCAGGTTTTAAAACAATAAACCGGTGAAATAATCATGCCACTTCTTAATGTCAAAAATACACTAACCCTTGAGCCTCTAAGGGATCCACAGCCCAGATATCCCAACCACTCTGCTTTGATTACTTTGCACTGTGACACTATAGTAATTTTTTTAAAAAACAATTTTAATGTATTTGGCACAGGGTCTCCCTATGCAGCTTAGACTTGTACTGATCTTCTGGTTTTCAGTCCCCTCAGTTCTGGGATTTTAGGTATGTACCACCACTCCTGGTCTTGGTGGTGGGCTCAGTATGCTCAGGAATAGGGCCAGCATGGCACGTGGTCCCTAAACTTGCCTTAGCAGGCACTTAGTCTGCTGAGCTATCTTGCCAGCTGTTGGCAGCTGTTTTGCTCACTAAGAGAGCTAAGCGCCTAGCACATGGAGAAACATGGACCAAGTTCCATTCTGAAATGTACACTGTAGGTTAACTATTTTTTTCAAATGCCATGCAAATATAAAAATACTTATCTATGCAACTGATTTATTAAAAGCTGTGAATCAAAATAAGTGGCCATTACAAAAATTGTTTACCCAAATAGTCATTCTAAAAATCTCCCCTCCCCACTGTTTCTCAAAGTAAAACGCCATTTGTATAAAAAAAAATTATATAAAATTCCTTTATTATTTTATGGAAATTTCTCAACAGCTATTTAAAAAATTGCTGAACTAAACATATTCATCTAATAACTTAAAATGATTTTTAAATATGTACAATGTATTTTTAAAGTGAGTAATATATAAATTATCATAATCCTATGATTATCACTACATTCATGCTAAATTCAGTATTAACTTAATTTTATATTAACTTAATTTCCATTCACATGTGTCTTAGTTACTTTTCTCTCATTGCTGAGATAAAATATCTGGCATCCAAAATTAAGGAAGGAAAGGTTTATTTAGTGCACACTTTGTGGCAGTTTCAGTCTGTACATCAGCTGGTCCTAAGGCAAGTTGGTAGAGGATAGCAAAAGCAGCAAGAACGGGGACATGCCTCGGTGGCATACATGCCTGCCCTGCAAGCCCAGGTCCTGAGTGTGATCCCCAGTACCAGAGAAAGGAAGCAAGAACAAAAGCAGGGCAAGGGCAAGCGTCTTTTTCTCCTTATATTGTAAGCAGCTCCGCGCCTCACAGCACGCAGGGTGGGTGTAGCACCATCGCTGTGTCCCCCTCTTGCACAGGATGGGGATGTTTACAAAGTAAGGGCCCGGGCTCCCTGTTGGGGCACTTAGTTAAACTTCGCAAGTTGATACCATCACAACATATATCCTGATACTGCTCATGGTAACTCCATCTCAAAACTAAAATCCAAAAATTCTTATTTTGAAAATGGGGTGCTAGAGAATGAATCCAGGACCTCACCGCTGAGCTCTATGCCTAGTCTCTAAAAAAAGTTCTTAAAAGATGACTTTTGTTATGGTATGTGTGTAGTTGTCCCTTCCCCCAAAGCCTCATACAGTCCTTGGGGGCAGTTCTCGAGTTTGTGATTAATTCATGATCCAAGGCTGGGATTGTGGGTGCGAGTGCTGCGCCCACCAGGGGCAGACGGTTTGCCTCTGCCACGGCTGCCGCTGCTCCCCCCTTTTGCCTTTGCTCTTTGCTGTTTTCCAAAACCACGAACTGCTGTCCTCTGCCATGTGGCACTGTGCCTGGAGCCAGCTGGGCATGGAGTGAAGCCTCCACTAGCTGTGAGCTAAATAAACCTTCCCTTCCTTCATTTTGGGTGCCAGGTATTTTGTCCCAGCAATGAGAGAAAATAATCAAGAAAACTTTCAATTTGATTAAGTAAAATAAATTAAAATGGCCAATGACTTAAAAAACAGAATTTGCTACTTCAAGTAAATGTTTATCAAGAATACTGGTTTCACCTAAACTCAAGAGAGACAACAATTATAATAGTGCATTTACATCAATATATTTATGGCTACATATGTAGATATTTCTAAATAAAATAATCATTAGCTCAGTTGCCTTTTATAGATTCATTTTTTATTAAGACATGATTTTTCTGGAATAATATTTTCAATATTAGACATTAACTGGGAATTAATGATGATAGAAAATTTTTTTTTTTTTTTTTTTGGTGGAACCGGGGATTGAACTCAGCCCCTTGCGCTTGCCAGGGAAGCACTTATTCCACTGAGCCATCTCCCCGGCCCCGATGATAGAAAATTAATTCAAATTGCCATCATCTATATTTTCATCAAGCACCTTCCTTCCACATGTCTCGGTTCTCTGATTGGTTGCATCCATATTTGATGACATCATAGGAAGGGATGATGTCACATTTTCAATATTATGATTTACATGTAGGCTTTAGCAAAAGGAACAGATGACTGCAAGAGAGAAAAAAACCCTTGCTTAAATCAGACTAATGCCAGAAGTTGGCTCTGAATTGTAAAGTGTAATTAAAACGTTATTTTAAAATACATTTCACTAGGGAAAGCTAGGGAAAGCTTTTTACCATATGAACTTTCCAGCTGCTACACAGCACAAAGGAGGTTTCGTTTTTCGTGTAGGGCGATTCACAGTTCAGGGGATGATGGTGTTGAGCAAAGCAAAGATAAATCTCCTAGACATGGCAATCCTATTTGTTAAAATGTCACATTTCACACGAATGGTGTCAGAGTCATGAAAAATTGCTTTAGAAAAAAAATTACGGGTAAAAGGTTTTAGTGAGAATATCCAGGGTAGAATAACAGGACCAGCCACTTCTGGCTTTCCACTGGCAGGCTTGCCCATCCTCTGATGTCTTTGTTAGGGTGCTTGATAAATATCAATTCCTGTCATAATATGGTTACATTTTATGAGTCACTTTTTGTGGATATGAAGGAGTTTTACTACATTTCAGTGTGCCAGTTGTTGCCCGGTTTCTTTCTCCTCTCTGTCTGTCTGTCTGTCTGTCTGTCTGTCTCTTCTTGTTTCTCCTCTTTTCCATCTTGAGAGGAAATCCAAAGTAAGATGTGATGGGGAGGGGAATGGATATAACACTTTTAATAAGAGTTAAAAAATAATTGTTCTTAACTCTTTGGCATGTGACTAAACTGACTTGGAGGCCTCTGTCACTTTGAAAGTCACACAGCAATTACTCTCCATGCCAGTGTCAGAACTTGAAACCAGGCGACCCACCTCCAGTATCCTGTACCTCACAGATGCAGACTCCACACTGCGCAAATGAAAGAAGATGGAAGTTGTTGCCAAAAGTCTGCGCCAGTGTGTACTCTACAAAATGTCATGGAAAATTTATTACCTGTATCCACATGTACATGCAAGTGGCCATGGTGACATGTTTAAGAGACTCTAGACTTTCTTAAATGCTTCTTTTTATCTTCTGTGGTTGTAAAAACAGAGACCGTGTCACTGAACATTGGGAACTAGAGATAGGAAGCAGTACCAGTAAATATTTTCTATTCAAATTTCTCACTTACTTATTAGGCTTCTCCTTCATTGCCTGAACTAACTCTCTTTAATGTTGCACTCTGGTTGAATTTGAGACAAAATGACTGAAGCTGTTTATTACACATTGAGGTGCATATTACACAACACACACTCATTGTTATTAATTCACTTCATATATTGCATAGACAATGCATGCATATACTAAATCTTAACTAGAAACTATTAAGAAATACAGGGCCATATTCATAACATTTTAAATGTTACAAACCATTGCATGTATACAGCATTCTAATTATCTTTATAAAATGCTACTGTACTACTTAATGGTCTAAGCTGTTTTGTTCATTTGCTGAACATTTGCTGGGGATTGTTTGTGAATGATTTCACATTAATTTACTAGTATTTACGGGCATTAAAATTATATCGATCTAAGGAAACTGAATGATTATTTTTGTGGCTTTTCAAAGACAACCTGAAATAATCATTTTGTGAACTGAGAGTGAGATATTTTTTCTGGATATGACCCAGTATGCATAGTAATTAGTCATTCAAAAATTTGTTACATGAATCAGTATTCTACTCTTAATTCATTTAATTAAGAACATGAAAATAAAGTGTCAAAATTGTATCCTTTTAAGAGCTGGGGCAATTTGGCTTACATAATCAGAGGCCAGGAGAATAAAATGTGTGGCTGGTGCATTGTCTGATTTTTCTCCTTTTTGTCTTCCAGATACCCTTGGGCCTCATTCATTTACCTTCCCTAGGGAGTGATTTTCAAAGAGAGTAATGCATTATTTTTCTATACTTAATTATGGTGCCCTAATCAAACTCTGGGCCCTGGACAGCCATCAAAGCCCTATGTTTTGTTAAACAGATAACCAAAAACAAAACAAAACAGAACAACAAAACAAAACAAAACAGATTTCAGCCTAGCACCTGTCTGTTGCTCTCCAGGAAGCTCCGAAGTTTAATTAGTATACAGCACCCAAATGCCCAATAGCCACGTTGTTTCACCCAGTTTTCAATGGTAATGAATTCACTTTCTTATCCTAAAGGTATTTACAGCTACTTTAATGGTGTGATTGAAGTTAAATGGCAAAAAGATGATCTGAGGCGTGTTTTCTTTTACCTTCTGGTAGTTTATTTTATTTTTTTGGTGGTACTAGAGATTGAACTCAGAGCCTTGCACTTGGTAGGCAAGCACTTATTCTACTGAGCTAACTCTCTGATCCCTGGTAGTTTAGAATGAACCTAGGAGCACTCTACGTCTGAGCTACATCCTTATCCCTTTTTAATTTTGAGACAAGGTCTCACAAAGTTTCCAAGGCTGACCTGGAACTTGTGATCCTACTGCCTTGGTTTCCTAAATAGCTGGGACTCTCAGTGGGTACATCCATGCCCTGGCCCTGAGACAGGGGCCAGGGTGATGCTATCAGTACCTGCCACCAGGAAATATGAGGAGAGGTTTAACAGGTAATAAATTACTGTAAATGATTAAGTGGTGAAAGTCTTGTGGATTCAAGGTCCAAACAAGAGGGACCTTACTGCTTCCCAATAAGTGTTGACTTTCAGTGACTGTAACTGTCAAGGGCAGCCCCCACTGATGTCCCTGAGGGTTAAATTCACAGCAGTCAACAACTCTTCAAAAGGCCTACCTTTCTTAAGGGGAACAGATGGTTAGGGGAGGCCTGGACACAGAAGCAGATTTATCTTGTCATGCTGTTATCTCTTGGTAAATGACCTTAAGCAGGTCACATGATAACAGTGTGGTTCCCAGATCCCCGAAGGTGATGGGCATTCATTAACTCTTCCCTTCCTGTTCCTTTTGAATGGCTGTGTAGCCAGTTGCTGCTCTTGTCGTGGTGGTGATGGAGGTGCACTGGGGGGGGGGGGGGTGCTTGTATGTGTGTGCGCATGCGCATGTCTGGACTCTGCGGATCCTAATAAAGATTTTTATACACCTTCAGAAATATTTAATTGATTCAATGTGATTGTAGGGAGCTAAAATATTTTACTTTGGGGTTCTTGAGAATGACAGAACTGCTACTGTGAAGGGGAAACATGAACCGACTGTCCTGGAAGCCCAGGCTGAGCATCCGCGTTACTGGAGAGCCCTCGCACTGTGAAAGGGTTTGCGGGCAGAGCCGCCTCCCACTCGCAGGCTTCTCACTTCACAGCCACAACAGCTCGTGGCTTTAGCACCCACTGCTCTGCTCCAAAGGCCACGCCAGGAGAAATGATGTGTAGGTCTGTGCTGGCAGTGGTTTTTCTTAGAGGTCCTGCTGTGTGTGTGTGTGTGTGTGTGTGTGCAGGGTCTCACTATGCAGCTGGGACTCTCCTGTTTTCAGCCTTCCCAGCGCTGGGATTACAGGTGTGCAGACTTGGTCGCCTGGGAGCTGGGCCGATGTTGCCTGTGATGCCAGGGATGGAACCCCAGAGGTCCTGCTTTTGGAATGCCCTTTTTTATGGTGTGCGTCCCCTTGTGTCAGTGCTCCTTGCTATAAAAGAGGAAATCCTTGCCCTTTCAGCTCAGAGAGAGCTGTATGCTAGGTCAGCAGGCTCCAGGGAGTGTGGGAAAGACGGACCAGGTCCAGCTCCCGCACGAAAACTGGCTGTGCACAGTCTCTTCAAAGGGATAACACAGCCTTCATTTGGTGCCTTTTCCCCTGTTAATGCATTGTTTGTTCCAAATGCACTACTTTGTCTAAAGCCATATCCCCCAGTTGTCTTCCCAGAGAAATGCACATATTTCCATGTGCTTCTTTTTCAGGCATCAGAATCCTTATTAACCCATAGTATAAGGGTTCTATATACTATAGCAGTGGGCTCAGGGATTTTTAACTTGTCTATGCGAGGGGCCACCCAAGAGGGACATGTTGAAACTACAGTCAATGGAAATCAGGTAATACACCCTTATCATTTCAAAAAGAAATGTATGTAAGTGGATACATACAGTGCTTGTGCATGTGTGTAGTACAGGCATGTCCAAGATACGGTTCATGGGCCACACGCAGCCCTCGAAGGCTAATCATATGGTCCCTTAACATCATAAACTTTAACATGGCTTGGTGAGCATTGAAGTACTTTTTTCATGATCTAAATGTGTGATACTTGAGCACCAACCGTGGAGGTAGCCATGGGATGGCCTGCAGGGAGGACACAGTGTGGTACCGACACAACTGTACAACCTGTATGTCCCACCCATCTGGAAGACGTGTGTATCCCACATGTGCTTGTGTGGTTTGGTGAATAAAACAGCAGTTTCTGATTTTCTTGAACACTTCGATTTTCTTGCACATTTATGCCTGTAAAAACAGGCATATATGGGTTAGCATGGAGATATGTTCTCTTATGTATTAAACATGGGCTTATTATTTTATAAAATGGCTTAATAAGTTAAAATATAAAGAAGAAAGATCTATTACTATGGCACATTAATTGTGTTATAGATTTTATAAGCAGCCCATGCAAACAAAAAAGTTGGGCACCTATACTGTAGGTATAGGCTATACTGTAGCCTCTATCAGCTATGGAAAAACAGAGCTCTCAAAGGTAAAAACAGGACACTGCAGCAGGCATGCATATGTCTGGCACTACTGGTCCATATGTAAATGTATGGCACTAGGAAACAAACATTTGCACTTTATATATTTGCTTTTATGAGCCAGAAAATATTAGTGTGGTAGGAATAAATGTTTATTATACAATTTACAGTGAAAGCTTTAAGTTCTATTTATGCAAATATAATGTCCTAGCTCACATACATGTCTAACTATAAATAGATAGAGTATGTTTTTTAACAAGCACCTTGAGCCAGATTTGAGCGGTATGGCAGACTAACCATTCACAGAAAATCTCTCCAGCACTAAAGCAGTATAACTGAGGAGCCAAGATGCTTACCTACCTCTGAAAACTAGTTCAGAGGGCAAAAGTAATGAGAGAGCTGAGGGGATATGGAAGGGGGGACCTGGAGTGCTGGGAGCCTCCATGTACAAGGACTTGGAAGCGTTTGGGGGATCGATCTGGAGAAACACACAGGGAGCGCCTTCTCCCTGTGCATTTATGGGCGAGCTGGGTAAAAGCTCCAAAGCCAGAGAGTTTCTGGACACTGTATGTTTTTCTCAGTCTTCTCTTCTGATGAAAGGGAGGGAGGTTGAGTGGAAAATTTCCTTAGAGAATATACTAACTGACACTTGCGCTCATCTATTTAGGGGCTTGAATTCACAACATCTGTATGAGTCCAAATCCCCCAAGTTAATTTTTATGCTGTTACAATAAGCTTTGTGGAATGCCATTTATCAGGTTCATAGAGATAAAAAGGCAGGGAGAGTGAATGTACTTAACACTACTGAAATGCATGCTCCATAATGTTTAAGCTGGTAAATTTTATGTTGCACATATTTTATAATTTTTTAAATTGCAAAATTCCTTTACATTTACTTTAAATCAGTCTCAAGTTGGTCAGCTTCCCTAACTGCCTAAAAGAAACAGACACAGCAAAACAAACCAAAAAAGCAAGAAGAAAAAGAAGGACAAGAAAAAAAGAGAAGAGGCTGCTGCCAGCTAACCCATTTCACATAATAAGCTCTAAGGTTTTTGAGCTGTGCTCAACAGAAAACGAGTTCATTCTAAAACACAAGGAAATAAACTCATATGAAGAGCTAACTGTAACAAAACTTGAGTATGTGTAAAAAAAGCTAATAGTAGAAATTAGATTTATCAATTATAGGCTAAATGTTGTATACTTTAACTTTCACATATCAAATTGAACACAGGTTGAAAGAAAAATAAATTAGCAAATTTAACCAAGCAGATTTGAAACACAGCCAAATAGAACTTAGTAACTGAGAAAAAAACAGTAGTTTTCAATATTTTAAGACAAAGAGATAGGCCAAGCACAGGATGACTCCACAAGGAAGACAATTAATAGGAAGACAAAACCCAGGAAATTATGGCTCAAAGATGTAAGTGGAGGGAAACAAGAAAGAGATATTCAAGACATGAAAGACTGATCAGAAGGTCCCACATGTATCTAATTGAAGCTTATGACGTAGACAGCAAAGAACATGTGAGTGCAGGAAGCCTCAGGGAGACAGTGGTTGAGGTTCTCCAGAAATAACGAAAGACAGATACATTCTCACATTCAGGAATGGTCAGGGATGGCAAGTACGCAGCAAAGACCATACGAAGCTGGGTCTCAGGGAAAGTGACGAATAGAAGAAACGATGCTAAGAGCATCCAGAAGGAAAAGGCAAAACACTTCAAAGAGAAGGCAACTAGTTTCAGCTGAATTGTGGCCAGTAATCATAAATGATATTGGGAAACATAGTGTCTTTGTCTAGCTTTAGAAGAATAAATACAGGGGCTTGGAAGACAGCTCAGTGGTTTAAGGAAATTCAATCTCCAGTACAAAAACTTAAAAATAAATAAATAAATAATTATCTATTTGAATTCAGAAATTTTATGAAATTACTTATTATGAATAAAGTAATAAGGACATTTCTAGACAAACACATGCTCAACATTATAATCCAGACATTCACTGAAAGAAATTCAAATGTATCTTAGGAAAAAAAAAACAAAAAACAAACAGAGTGAAGACATAAGACATAACAGTGAATGAAGAAACTAGTGAACAGGATGGTTTAGCTAAATAAACAGTGACTATTTATACCCTTTATGACAGTAAAATATATAATACCTGGGATTAGAGCAATAAAGTTCTCGAAAAAACAGTATAAAACTTCCATGGTAAATAAAATTGGAAGATTCAATAATTATTATTAGAAAGAACAGCAAAAAAGACTTTTAGAAATAATATATATATTTTCCAAAAGGCCAAAAAATAAAATGAGAGAAAATAATTAATAAAAATAAATCAAGAGGAGGTGATAACTCTGACAAAAGCCCTAGAAAGGCCCTATTAGTAAACATTCTCAATTTTCCACTTAAGGGCTGAGGCACATCTGAATAGATATGTTCTCAAATCAGCCACATGCGCACTGCGTGTGACACATCTAGAACATAAAGACTCTGAGAGGAAAAAAATAATGTGGATGGAGGGACAGGATTTAAGTGGAGCACAGACACCAACATTACATTTTTACAATAATAGCAGATAAAAGTCTTTGAAACAAAAAGTATGACTTGAATTACTGTACATATAAAGCGTCTTAGTAGAAAGATGTAAAAATCTGCATGTTTATAGTAATACAGCTTCAAAATATATACACTAGAAGCTGAATATGTATAAGGAAATTCAAAAAACCCATCACAGTTGATTTTTTGTATAGGCTCCTAGTAATCAGCATATGAAGTTGTTAACAAATCAATAGTTACATAGAATGTTTAAGCAACCTTAACAATTGTAGACTAATGGACAGAAACAGAAGACATATCAGTGCTCAACAATGTTTGCAAGAACCTAAGAAACAGACAATTTAACAATGTGTATTAGAGTTATACTCTTTTGTATGTAGAACATACTCTAACATGTGCAAAAAAAAGTGTGGGGTTCCTCAGAGCACCCCATGAGTTAACATCTGGTTGGGTTGAGTGGCACTGAAGACTGCTGACCCAAGGGACTGGGACCATGTCAACATGAGCTGTTTTTTCTACCAGCCTGGCCAGAGGAAAGGCTTGCTGGTGGAATGAGGAGAGACATGTTCCCTGGGAACAATTTTATAAAGGTAATGATTCAACATAATTATCTTTATGCCTTTCTCATCTAAAATACGCACACTTGCTCAGCAGAACACAATACCTTTGCTTGGTTCTCAATAAAATTGAGAATTTAACTCTGTTTGAAGCTCCATTCAAGTGAAGCCCTCTGACTTTCTCACAAAGAGAGTCTCTGGCTCTCATGTCTTTATTTGTCTCTCTAAACATGGCTTGCTGGCCCAAATCCAGCCAAAAAGCATCATATTTATTAAATATGGTACACATACTGGTAGTCTACATGAACAAGGTAGCATTGCCAAATGCATTGTTTTATTTCTTCATATTGTATTGGCTTTTTTTTTTATTTTTAAGGAAGGGTCTACAGGGTGTTCAGGGTCTTACTACTAGATCAGATCCTCAGTGATCCACCTGTTTACAGCTTCCCAAAAACTGAGACTACAGGCACACGCCACCATGCCCAGTCTTAATTGCTGTCTCAGTGTACCCCTGGGGCAGGGTTAGCATAGCAGGCCTGGGGATTGAACTCCTGTCCCATGTACCTGCTTGCAGGTGCTTTAATCCACTGAGCTATCTGGCCAGCCCTGTATTGCCTTTGAGATCAAGGTCTCTCTGTGTTGCCCAGCTGGCCTATAACTGCTGGACTCACGTGGTCCTCTTGCTTCAGCCTTTCAAGTAGCTGGGATTATGGCACACCTGGGAACACATGGTCTGAAACTACTGTAGCTGCCAAATATCTCATAGCATTTTTCTGTCCTTCACAAAAATGACATTGACTTTTACTTATGTTAGTTGTAAGTCTTTGTGAGTATCACCTTCCTGGTGGCTAGTGCATTTCACTAGCTGATTTATTCACTGATCTGATTTCTGATGATTTTTAAATTTGATCACCATTAATCATATGATAGTTCACACCAATTTATAAGATAGCCTGCTTACCTGTCAAGGTGGGACATAACTGTTTTGGAGATATCTGCACCTGCTTCTTGCAATATTCGGATAATCTGAAACGGTGCACTTGGACTGCGTCCAGGATGGATAATAACAGGACAGCCAAGCTGAACCTGCGCATGTGCTGTTGCCTGAAGAACTTTTCTTTCGCTCTCAGTCAAAGGCCAGGAGCAACCAATTTCTCCAATAACACCACACTTGATAGTGGTTCCATCGGCTCCATGAAGAATATCATTAATAAGGACATCAGTAAGCTGAGGAAGGGTTGGAATGAACACACCTTATAGACTGAAATTCATTATGGTAACTGAATGAACTTACTTATTTAGATATGCATTGTTTTAAAAATGCACTTGACATTAATTCAGTTAGCATGGGTCAATTAATAGGGTGTTTTTCCTGGGCAAATTCAACAAGCTGTTTTAGATTTAGGATTCAGTAATGTCTTACTGTGATTAAGAATTCTAGGAAGTTCCAGGGGTGTGGGTGGTGGGGAAGTGACTTTATAAGCAGACACAGAATTTGAGACAAAGAAATCCATAACTTAATCTGGGAGTAGCATCTATGAATGCTGGTGAGTTTCTGTCAACTGTATCAGGCAATTCTCTAAGTCTCCCTTATTTGTTCTGTTCTTTGCCCTACATAGCATAGGGAACATGCAGCACACAATACCAATGTTACACACTGCGGCTCAGTTGTATATTATGTGCTAAGAGTGCTCTGAAAAATTTTTAATCTTGGCGTCATCTTAGTCTTCATAGAACTTGAATAGATTTTTACAATCTCCATTGGAATAATGATTATTTTAAGTACAAATCAGTTTTAAACTTTAATCCTTTGTAAAGACCTCAAGTGACATTCTATGCCTATCAAGCAGGCCATGAAAGATACACAGAAATATGTACCTGTATATATAAATACATGTAAATATACACATATGTTTGAGAAAGAGCATGCACATGCAAAAAGCTTGGCTGTTTGTTCTTTCTTTTCCACGGAAGTTTTCCTTCCTTCTCTCTATTCTTAAGATCACAGTATTAAAAAACAAAAAAGCAGAAAAACAAGAGAATAGATTTTCTTTCACTCTTCCTATTTGTTAAAAAAAAGGGAAGCATATTTGCACAAATGCCAAGTTTCACCTTGTAGTGAGCTTTCACTGTTGCTCATTATAAAAGGGAAACATCACAGATGCATAACTGAAGTTTAAGATGGAAAAGTGAAGGTAACAAATAGACTGGGGCACCACCACTGCACACTGGTAGGGTATATAAAAATCTATTAACCCACTACCAGCACATTCTGATCTCCTCCCTCAACTCTTTTTCTGGTATTGGAAATTGAACTCAGGACCTTGTGCTTGCCAGGAAAGCACATGTGCAGCTGAGCTATGTCCCCAGCCCCACACTTTTTCTTTATGATGTGAAATGTTAGTAATTTAGATTGCAACTGGCAGGTGTCATTAAACCAGTAAATTTCTGTACCATGTTCAGCTACTTCTGAGCCAAAGGCATTTCCAAGATTTGGGTTATTCTGAATTTATACACCAACCTTGTCAAATAATTTAGGACATTTACCTGTTCTACCGACATGGCTCTGGTCTCTGAAGAATGAGTTGCGTCCACATAAAATCCAGCTCCTGATATGATATGGACTCCGGTCTGATCTGAAAGCCACTCCAAGGTCTGTACATCCCTCTGGAGGCCGGTGGTTGTGTTCTCTACCACAGCTCCACCACCCTTAGCTTTGAAATGCAACAACTCTTCCCTGATGGCTTCTCTCTCCTGATGCAACTGAAGATTCTCTTTATGGGAATAAGGGTTTTGCTGAATCCAAAATAAATTTTTCATCAGGATAGGTTCCTTAGATATGGTTTCATGGTGTGGAGAAGGTGGGCAGTAACAGCAATCAAAGGTCATTGTCAGATGCTCATGGGTCAAGGTCCGGCCCAGTTTGCTTGGGTCTACTGGACCTAAAACGGTTTGCACCTTTCCACTTAAGGAAGACATTTTTTGATGGCACCACCAAGAAGTGCTCTAAAAAGAGTGTTTTCTGGAAAACAAAAATCAGCAAGATTATTTTTTTCTGGTAAAAGAAATCAATAATCAGCAAATTTAACACATCACACACTGTCTATAAGAGAGGCTGTGAGTGGATACCTGTGTACGAAAGAGAATCAACAAAATCAGAGAAATGCCCTCCTCAGTTATTGACTTGCCCACGTCAGAGTCCACCACCCACATAGTGCTCAGTGACATGTGTGATATAACACATCCCCACCACAGCCATGGAGTCTCCTTTACATGATTTAGTCCACAAGAAATATTTCCTTTCATATTCAGTGCATATTTAAATTTCACTTACTTTTATCTTATTAGGTATAGCTATACTGTCGGGATAATTGAGTGGCAATCATTAAACAGTGCTTCATAATCAGTACAACCTAAACCAGCCATGTATCAGTCCTGTTTCATCAGTTTTCAGCTAGCTTATACAGGGGCTAGTAATTGTTCTGTAACTCATTTGCTATCCGAGTAAACAAACTTCTGTTGAATGTCTGATATGTGCTTGACATTGGAGCTCTGAAGAAACAAAAGATGAGACCTCTAAGGTGCCTGGTTTCACAGAGGAAATTTCTAAAATAACTGGAGTGGGAGGAGACAGCTAGGTTTTTTTTTTAAATAATGACAAGACAACAACAAAAACAAAGCTCTTCACTTAAGATGGTTTATTTTCCAGAGCGCATATAAAGGAACACTTAAAAAAATCTTAACGAAAGCAGCTGTGATGCTACTCAATTGAAATTCCTGTTTTCTAAAATGAGCAACGACCTCTTTATCCCTTATATCAATTATGTTAACAGATTCTGTGACTGACAGCAAGAACCCCATTCCAGAACTTGTGTATCAAAAAATCCAAGCCCTAAGTGAAGGGCCGTGGTTGATAAAGCAAAAGGCTTTGAAAGCAGTGACTGAAAAAATATTGTTCTTTCTGGCCAAGAACAAAACCAGTGCCAGAAAGGAAGCAATATGCTGGGGGCTAACTCAACATGGTGGGAAAACCTGACCAGGAGCTGAGAAGAAAAGAACATCTTTTAAGGTTCTCAAATTGTTCCTGCACCAGACATTCTGCAATCATTATTTTCCCCCCCTCATCTCTCTGAAGATCTTCTTTGACATTCTAAGAATTGTATTCTTAAAACTAAATTAGAATAACAATGCACATTTCATAAGCTGTTCCAAGAATTAAATGAGATACTGTGGGTAACAATACCTGTAAAAATATTTTGTACACAGTAGCCTTGTTATGCTAGTATTAAGAATTATTTTGGGCCAGCCAAATATCTCCATGGATTAAAGTGCATGCCCCGCTCCCAGGGCACACTGATGGCAACTGAGACTGGGCGTGGTGGCACGCGCCTGTACTCCCAGCTCTTGGGAGGCTGTAAACGGGTGGATCACTAGGAGTCCAATGTAGTATTGGAATACATTTAGTGAATGCCTTGAGAAAAGTGAAGCATACCTAGGATGGAGTGAACATGAAATCAGAGATCAGGATAGAGTGCTATAAGATTACATGCTGATTTATATCCAGCCACTGCAATATGTTGAATTCAGGTGTTTGAGAAATACTGGCCCATGTAAATGACCAATTTTGATTTTTGTCAGATAATAGGAGTGCTGGTGGCTCATATGGTCGCCACATGCTATCTGACAGTGCTCTTCTGCAAGTCAGGCTCCCCTCAGGGAGGCTGTCCACATGGTGGCCACAAGAAGATGGTTCCTTCTCAGAGGACCGCCACAGCAGCATCAGTCCCTGCACAGGGCAACATTTTTCACTAGGACATCTAGGAACTCACTGTCCAGTGCCTTCACCCTTCTGGAATCATAGCACCATTAATAACAGATTCAATCTTCCATATGGTTCAACTTGGTGTTTCCTTCCTTTTCACTGACAGGGTTACAGATGTGTTTTGGAGAGTCACAAAGGGATAGGACTTAGAAAAAAATTGATAAAACACTATCACTTTTTTAGAAAAGTGCCAAACTTCCTATTTAATTAATGTGCATTTCAAAGAGCAATGTGGTATATTGAGTCTTTTTAAAATAAAAAAAAAAATCACTTAAGAAAGAACACCCCTTCTGGGAGATTCCTCTGATCCTAGCAGATAGAGCAGGCTGGTTCTTACCAGGATTGGGTCACACCCAATGTAATCTACATCCAAAGGAGAAGGAAAGATTAAAGAACAAATTGTACCCAACGCAGCTTTAAGTTGGAATGTAGAGAGACAACATACCTATCTAGAATTCCTAGAGGCTCTACAGTTGAGGAGCCCTTTTCTGCTTATATTCAACCTGGAAGTTGCTCTCTTTTCAAAATGCAGAGAATTCACATTCTCTGCAGGCAAGTCATGAGCTATAGCTGTGCAGACTCAAGGGACCCCTGATACAAGGGGAGGCTTTTGGCGTGTTCCAGAGCAACTAAAGAAAGCTTCGGTGTTGTGCACCCTGCACCGAAGAGGGGCAATGGGATAGCTGAGTAATAATCAGAGTTGCCAAAAGTTCTTGTGTACTTCACACGGGCAAACTGAATCCCCGAGAGACAGTATGCAGTTGCTTGTGCAGCCGAGGCAGGGGACATACCTCTTCTAATCCTGATCAGTTTAGAATGAAAAACATCATTAACAAAATGGATATGAAGAAGGGAGTCAGGACAAGAATAACATGCAATTAAAAATCAGAGATCACAAAGTAAGATTTGCCTATTTAAAAAAATACATGAATAGGTTAACTTTTATAAAATATATAGAAAATTTCTCTAATTCTTGAAGTTTTGGTGGGAAGGAGATAATTTGGAGGCAACTTTAGTTTAGTTTCATAGAAATATTGCCACAGTAAATTTTTTCCTTGGCCATCATACTTAAGACAATTCCGTCAAGCTAGGTAGAATATCCTCAGCTACATGCCATGTTTTAATGGCAGGATGCCACAACTGTGAATATTTCACATGTGAGTGGGTGGGATTTCTTTCACATGCAATATATGCATACCATCCCTCCTCTGCAGGCCTGTTCTCTTTCCCTGCCTGATGCTACCACACTGGTCCTTCAGCTCCTTGAGGGTACCAGTCTTGTAGTTTTAGATGCAATGTGCAAATCTGCAAGGTGGGTTTTAGTGCATTAAGTTCTAGTTCACTTCCCCAACTTCTCATACAGTTTGTTCTATTTCACTCATTTATTTCGTTGAATATCCCAACTTCTGCCAGTGATAACACATGGGAAGGCATCTTATGGTTTTGTACAAGAGAAGATGTAAAGTAAGTGGGGAAGGGAGGGAAGGAAAACTGTGGTCTTGCAAAAGAAACCCAGAAGAGAGTTGCTAGAATCAAAAAAAAAAAAAAAAAATCAAGAGGTAGCTCAGTCTGAGATGGCATCAGGGAGATCACAGGACACCAGCAGGAAGAGGACAGCAGAACAAGCTTTCTGACTAGACTCCCTGACTTGCTGATACTAAAAAAGTTCTCTTCAAAGAAGTGGCCCCAGTGTATTAGCTTTCTATTTTTTTTAATGTGTTACATCACAGTGCAGCAGTCCTCTATAAACACAGGCCTTCGAGCTGCCATTTGATTTGTGACAAAAATATTTTTAAAATATGTTGAAAAGCTTATTGGAATGCTTCCATCATCCAGGTTCAAACCTGTGAGACATCTTCTCCCAACCAGCGAGTGCGGGCTGAAGAAAGCACAGTGGGAGACCCTCCCTGCCACCGCCTCTCCGTCGTGCCCAGATATTTATGGCAAAATGGCTCCTCTGCATGCAGATTTATGCCTTTTAATATTAAATGCTGGTCAAAAGAATCAATACCACACTGGAATAAGGAATGAAATCCAACTATATGAGTTCACAGAACCAATCAAGAGACCCAGGAAGTTACTTAAGTTGTGACATAAGTGAAACAAAAGTGCTCAAGATACAATGAGGAGGTTATGTCTTAAATTCAGAGGAAAACAGTGGATTTCATTAGTAAGCTTTTTCCCCTCCATTTGACTAAGAAAATAGATAATCATGGGATATTAAAGCCACAAAACTCATCAAGCTTCTTGACTGAAGAGATTCTGTTCGTGGTTTCACTGACTTCAGTTCAAACAAGGGCCATCTGGTTAACTCCTGAAGCCTCTCACACAGGATGGAGTTTGGGCATTGGTACTACTGGCTTCTTGAAATTTTTTTTACAGGTTTAGTCAATCAACTGAAAACATACTCCTATTAAAGGAGGGAAAAGAAAGAGAGAAGGAATGCAATGTTAGCGAGCGAGTGAAAGGGTGAGGAAGAAAACGGTATCTCTGCTCAGGTCAAAATGCCACGCTGCTCACTATCCTACCACGTTGGCCTCAGGGCAGTGCAGCAGCGGTGCCCAAGCACAGCTGGAATATGTTTTTGTTTTCCTGTAACACTGGGACTCTTCTTCTCCTTGAAAAGAAGGCTTCATGATCAGTGGGGACCCAGTGTTGGAGATATTTTCTTCATTTCACCAAATGTGCATGACTGAGACCAAAACATGCACCAAGTGAACTTTTCAAACAATTCACGTCTTTCTCTTCATAGAGAATTCACACTGCAGTTAGTCCCAGCTTAATATAGATAGCATTTTCTGTCTCTTGAATTCCTAGCAGTAGTTTCTCTCCCAGAAACAGCAGTATTTTCAGCAAATTGTACATCTGGTTCTTAACTGTATTTGGTCATTACAGAACTTAACATTTTCCTACCAAACCAAACATTGTTTGAGACCTATGAAATGTCTATATTCTTCTACAATTACATGTAGAAGTCTATGATCTCCACCCCTTCCAGGAAGTACTGGGGACTGAAGTTAGAGCCTTATGCATGCTGGGTAACCATTCCACCACTGAGCTGCATCTTCAGGCCTAAAAACCAGCTCTAGTTGGAAGAACAGTGCTTTCAGTCAAGAGTTATTGCCTTTTGCACTAAACTGCTATGCATTAAAGAGCAAATGATTTAACCAGTGAGCCTCTTTTTTCTATACATAAAATGCAGAGGTTATATCAACTTCCTGGTAACAGCCACGCTTCTGGGATGACCTTTACCTAACTGAAGTTGACTGTAAGTCACTGTCAATGAAATATATTCTTTAAGAATGGCTTTTAAAATGTAACTATGTAGACACACATACAAATACATACAACGAGGGATATGAATTTCAGTTTCATGCCCTTCAAACTTTAAAAGTGCATTCCAGGAGGGCTGGGTGACTTGAAAGAACCTGCAGTTTGAAGTTCTGGCTGCAATATTACCTCACATGGCTGTGAAAAATTATAAAACTTTCGATGCCTTAGCTTCCTCACTTACACATTAGAGTATCTCCCTGAACCACTGTGTAAGATTTGAAGTGAAAAGCAAATAAGATGACACCTAAAAGCACTATTTAAGTCCTAAAGCATCATTCAACTATTCAGAATTATGATTATACACCAAACTTTGAATTATTTTCCAAATATCTGCTTATTATCCTTAAGCAAATGAAGCCAAACTTGTTCTTTTTAAAAACTAACAATAGGGGGTTGAAGTTTATGAATCAAACTGAGGCCTTAATTTGCCTATAAATGAATTCCTTCATTTGAGGCCTGTGATTGTTTAAAGTAGATTGACTGTTGCGATTGACATCAGAACTCATTAGGTTTTTGGAAATGCCCACCAAAGTGATTACAGCTCCAGGAGGTCCTCATTATCCGTGGGCTCCTGGAACTGGAAATGCCTTTTTAAATGAATGCACTTAATACAGTGTGTTAGTGAGACTGCAAAAACGGCCTTCGGTGAGCATGGCTTCCATTCTTCATGTTTCCTGCACAGCCCCTTCCACGCTGATCCTGAGCTGGTCTATGACTCATCTTTGCCCAAGTCGGTGATGCCACCAGGTCCTAAGTCTTTGGAGGTAGCTTCTGCTTTTGTGCTTATGAACCTTAAGTAACATTGTAAGAAGGCTGGCTTTTCTCTAACAGGAAGGAGAAGGCCTGAGGCTACATGGAGGAGGTAGGGCCCCAGCCATTGAAGGCTCCTGCTCAGCACCGACTTGCAACTGTGCCTGTGTATGTAGCAGACAAGTGGGTGAGCCATTTCGGGTGCTCTAGTGCAGCCAAAGTTCCCAAGTGAATGCAGGCAGTGCAGCAGAGTATGACCAGCCCTTAGAATTGTGGGAGGTTATAAACTTGTTTAATCCTCTGGTTTAAGGCTGACTATTTTCATATAGGACAGGAAATAGGGTTGGGAAGATGGCTCGGTGGCCTAAGTGCCTGCCTGGCAAGTGCAAGGCCCTGGGTTTGATCCCTGGTACTGCATACCCTGCTGGCCCTGGAGCCCCAGGTATGCTGTACTGCACTGAAACCAGGCGTGGTGGCACAGGCCTGTAATCCCTCTTCTGGGGACTTTGAGACAGGAGGATCACTATAGTCTGAACTGTGTAGCAAGACCCTGTATCAATAATAAATAAATTAAAAAAATAAAAGCATAAAATATTACGTGACAATTAACATGGTGCTTTCAAAGAACATTGAATGATTAAAAGATGCTCTTGTGTGAAAGGTAAAATGCAAAAGTATTTTAAGGATAATAAACTTATGCAGAATACATATAAAACTTAACCATTAGGTGTAAGATGCTACATTTACTTTTGGGCAGCAGACGGAGCTGACTTTTTAAAATCATTGTTACAGTTTAATATATTTCTCAGTTTTTTATGTTTATGTGTTATATTCATCATCAATCCAAGGGAGTCAGATAGGAAAAGATCACTATTACAAGCATGCTCCATCAGATGTCTATACTAATGTCTCATTAAAATAACTGAACACAGATTTTTGAATCTTTTAACTAAAGCACATAAGTAAGCCAAGATTTATGGGCTCAAGAGCTATTTTGAATTCTTATTATCACAATGTTGCTAATTGTGTGTTTTTCCAGGGATCTGATTCTGTTTCTTGTGCATTTATTTCATGCCAATTACATGGCTTTTCAGTGGCTATGGTTCACTGAGATTAAGTTGAGTCTGTTTGCCCAAGGCCTTAGCGCAGTGACCCTGAAGCACAGGACTCCCGGCTGAAGTCTTGGAGCCCAAGCACAGTTCTGGAAAAGGTTCAGTGTGCTGAGTAATTCTTGTCACAGTCAAGGCTGACAAGAACAAAGCTCCCACTTGAATACATCCTGTGTGGGATTAGGAGTGAAGATGAGGGTTTTTTTGAGATTTTTTTAAAGGGCAGTGGTAAGAATTACAAGTACGGGTCATCAGTTATTTGTAAAGAAAGTGTCTTAGTTAATTGAAAAGGAAGGGCTGTACCAATACTGACTGTAGAAGATTGCCTTGCCTATATCTTGTACTCTAAGTAACTACAGTAAAGATAATAGCAGAATATACTAAATATTGTTATTTTCTTATCATCTTATGAAATTTTTACTTTTTTCCATAAAATAAAAATGAAATGTTTGTGACAGATTTAAGAAATATTTATTCATTTATAAATCTTTCATTTATGCATTTGGCAGAGGGTCTCGCTATGCTGCTCAGACTCACAGTAATCAGCCTCCCCAGAGCTGGGATTACAGGTGTGTACTCCATGATTGGTTTTGGTGGCTGGCACAGTGTGGTACTGGGGATCAAACCCCAGTCCTTGCATTTTCCAGGAAGTGCTTAGATTGCTGAGCTATCTCCATAGCCCCTAAGAAATATTTATGCAGCATGTCTTAAGTATGCTATGACTGGAGCCAGGGTGATGGCTCAGTGGGATAAATGCTTCCTTGGCAAGTGCAAGGACCTGAATTCAATCCCCAATTCCACAATAAAAGATGCTGTGATAGACAGGGAAAGTCTATGGGAGACATAAGAGAGGGCATTCTCCACCTTCCTTTGAGGGCTAGAAGCCAACAATGATGGATTTTACCCATTGAGTAAGCTATCATTTATTGAATTTCAGCTATGTGCCAGGTGACACTTAAAGTATCTCTATTCTTGAATTTTCATAAATGCTACTAGGTTGAAGAAACTGACAACAAGAAAACTTTATGAAACTTATTACAGGACTAGAAAATTGCAATTTAAACTTGAGTATGTTTAAACAATGCACCTCTTGTTGATGTTATGAATAGTTCTTCATAGGCAGATGTTAAGATCCATCAAACTTATTTAGCCTATGGTGACAACAATAATAGCAAATTATTGCATAATTATCATAAGCTAGTTGCAGTGCTTGGTAACTTAAATGGATCATTCTCTTTAGTCCTTAGAATTTAAATGCTTAAATTCTCTTTGATGCTATGTCTACAAATGCACTGTAAACAGACAGACAGATAGTCGGACAGACAAACCTGAATTTCAACCAAGACTCCAGCCTCACCTGCATCTACTCCTTTATCTACACCCTCTAAATCCCACCAGTGTAACTGCCCTTTAACTCACTTTCTCCTTTTATCTCCTAGCTATTCCCCCTATCGGGATTTCATCAACTTAAAAGAATTACGGTCAGAAATTCTGAGGCTCTTCTAGGACTGCCCATCCACCTCACCAAATCTGCACAGTGCTCTTCATGAAATGCAGACGTGGGGCTGGGGAGATAGCTCAGTAGAATAAGCACTTCCCGGGCAAGCGCAGGGCCTGAGTTCAATCCCCAGTTCAGCCAAAAAAAAAAGAAATGCAGACATGAATAGCTGAGTCCTCTTCTCAACTTTTAGCCACATCAAAAGCTAAGTATGTTAGTGTCCTGGTTTACCTGCTTCCCTTGCCTAAGTCCACAGCTCACCCTCCAGGGTCTTCGGATGGGCTGCTGCACCCTTGGTTTCAGCGTGTGCATCCCATCCTACTCTACCACCTTAACCCTCTCCTGTCAAAGCTAACTTCTACCTGGCTTTCAGGAATCATTCTTAATTAGAAATTTTTCTTGATGTTCTTCTTTGCCGTTCAGAGTGGCTAAGGTGCTGGTTTGAGGCAGTCTTATAAACCCCAATTTTAGCCTTGAGAATGTACTTCCACTGTTTTATGTCTGTTAGACTTTGAGCTCTCTGAGGGCAAGCCCCTCTCTTGTCCATAACTTATTCCTCTGCTCACTGCAGTGCCTGGCACGTGATAAACACCACCTAACATTTGTGTGTTTGTGTATATTTCTTCCCAACTTCACCAGTGACATGCAGAAATGTAATGTGTAATGGCACAAGAAAACAAATATTAAAGCAAGATCTAAACACCCCCTCTACTATAAATAGAAGCCCAATCAGGATCAGAAAAGAATAACATAAGTCTATACAGGTTAATGGTCTTCAATTCTGGTAACAGTTCTTAGAAAAGGATTAAACATTTTCCTGGAATATATATTTAATGTGCCAACAATAGCAAATTGTGATATCAATCAGCAAGACAGTCTCAAAATTTAGAGAGAATTGTATAAAAAGGGCTGGGTTATAGCTCTGTAAGAAGGACTTGAGTTCATCACTTCTCAGTCTTTTGGCTAAGATCAAGTGAAGAAGGACTTGAGTTCAATTCCTAGTACCACAAAACAAAAACTCATGGAAATGGTTTCCTCAGAAGATTTTAAGCTATGGATGTTGAAGCCACATTTTTTTCAACTTTCTGTTTCTTCATACTGTAATCTCTCAGAAGACGCTAAGTATGCCTTTTTAGCTTGTTCTGTGCCCAGCAACAGTTCTACATAGGAAAACATTTCAAAACTTTCTCTTGCGAAAGAAGAACAAGACTTTGGGGGCCATAAAAATAACCACAAGTGACTTCATCCTTCAAGACATTTCCTATCTGAATTAGTGGGAGTCAACTGTAAATCAGGAAACTATAAATACCTGGTAAAATTATAGCAGGTGATTCACGGCTACAGCTACTCCTTGGGAAGGAGTAAAACTGGATGGCGACTCTGAGGCTAGTGTGCTAAGTGTGTACATCATCCACACTCATTTCTCTGTAAGGCAGTTTATTTTTAACATAATATTCGTTGAATCATAAAAGGCCTTTGCGATTCTGTTGCACAACCCACTTCCCACAGAAATTTTCCAAGCTCCTTTATTTTGAAGACTACACAACACACTAACTTTGAGTCTTTAGTTCTGCTACTCCACTAAGCTAGCTCAGACTTAAGAAGAACGCAGTACCAGGTATGTGTTTTTAAATAGGCAGGCCTCATTTGGTCTAAACACTGGGAGTTACACAGACAAAAGTTGAGGGTCATTTCAAGGAGCATCAGAGTTTTCCAGGCTGGTTCATATTGCCTGATTCTAGCTCATCTGATCTGCTGACTACCTGGACACCTGCTTGGGAAACACTGCCATATGTGATAAAAAGCAGAGCAGGGTGTCACTGTACATGTTTCCACACTCTGAGCCATGGATACCCACAAAGGGCTATGCTAGAGTGACTGTGAAGAAGCACAGACTCAACAAACTTTTGTCAAACCAGGACCAGTGCTGTCCTACTCACCTTTCAGAGCCACAGTGATGGAATGTCATTTTAGGCATAAGCAAATGATGTTTTCATCAGTTTTGTGTCCTCACACACACTTGACCTTGAAACTTATTTTTCATGTAATGCTAAAATAGCCTGCTATAACTTATAGCCCTGAGGGGATGGCTTGGGTCTTTGGGCCATACCCATGTGTTCAGGCTCTTTCACAGTGAATCAGATGTACATACCCATGTACGAGCTCCTAAGGTTGCTTGTCCTTAAGTATGTGTGCCATGACATGACATCTCCTGTCATGTAAAGCCTTCTTACTTCCTCCAGTACTGTGAATGTTTCCACACCTACTGTACAGGGAATTGCTCTGTACCTCCTTCCCAACCTTTACTATCTTCTGCTTTAAGTCCTAAGTGCCCCATTACTGTATAAAACTTATCAGTCCCTCTTGAATCTTCCCAGTGAGCCAAGCATTGTGCTGAGGGCTCTTACTTAACTACATCTTAGTACACAATTTAATGGAAAAAGGGTGGATTCATTTGAAGACAGGCAGCTAAAAGATTATAAGTAAACCAAAGCAAATTTCCTTGTTCCTTATGGATCTTAAGAGCAGGACTACATCTCAGGGCAAAGGCAAGGTTGGATAAGAACTCATCCAGCAAAATACAAAAGCATTGTAATTGTTATCTGAAAACACAACTGGCTAAAAAGTTGACTAAAAGCAGCAGGATTTGAATATTGAACTGACCTCTAAAATGTGTGATTAATTGCTGGGAAAAATTAAGTCAGAATGCTTGGAACAGTTAGAAAGTTCACAGGAATTGAATTCTGAATTGTTAAACCTACTGTGGTGACCAGTTGTTCCACTAGGAACAAACATTATAAGAATAAATGTGTTGTAAAACCCTACCCTTATGAAGCTTCAGCTCTCTATAGTTTTCTTTTCATTAATTCAAGAAATTATATTATTTACAGTAAGAATTCTGGGTGTTTCCCTAAAGAGCCTAATTTCCCTGAAGAGCTCCACACTTTAATTAAATTTCCTAATGTCCAGGAGAAGTAGGCAAGGGATCCACAGATGGTGAGTCACCAAAAAGGATCCAACAGCAGATCATACGATGTACCTTGAGATAAAATTCACTTTTAGTATTATTGTTCCCATTTCTCCAATGAGGAAATGGGGTTATTATTTGGACCAGCATAAGGTGTTGTATTCCATTATGGCTAGGGGCAGAACACACTGCTATAGGCTGTAGAAACATCCCCTGAGAAACTTTTAAAAATAGTGTAACTACTATGACCTCAGAGGCTTCTCCTCTGCGAGTTGACCAACACTTATATGTGGGCCAATGAGAATATGTATTACTTTGTACTTTCTTCCTTCTCCTATTCTCTCTCTCTCTCTCTCGCTCACTCGCTCGCTCGCTCTGAATGTGTGTGGTACTGGGGATTGAAGCCAAGGCTTTCAGTGTTCTACCATGGAGCTATACCCTAGCCTTGCCCTTTTCTTATGAAAGGTCATAGGGCATGAATCCTCATGCACCATGATGTGTAGTCTATTATCTTCAATTAACTAGTTTACCAGGAGCTTGGCTGAGTTTATCTCACCTATCTGTCTCCCTATATTCCATGTTCCCTTTAGCTCCAGATGTATAAGTGGCAATAGTCTAAAAGAATTAATGCTATGGTAGGACTGATTACTTTATATACATAGTAAAATCAGGCTAAAAAATAACTCTAAAGATTGTCATAAGTGTGTCCCCAAAGGGTACATGTGTAGGAAGTTTGGTAATCAGAACAGTAATGTCAAAGGGGACATGCAAAGCAATTGGCCCAGTGAAAGTACTGCCCTTGGAAAAGATTGCTCTCCTCAGACTTCGGTGAGTTCTCATAGAGAGAAAAGAACAAGCCTGAACCCTGCCCAGTCTCTCTGGCTTCCTATCTTGCTATGTGGTCTCACCCTCTCACACATACTCCTGTCATTATGCAATGTGCTTCTGTGGGACAGCCAGGCAGCCCTCAGAGAACCAAGATGTTAGTGCCATACTCTCAAACCTCTAAAACTGGGAGCTAAATACACATTTTTATGGAGTACTGAGCATCAGATATTTTGTAATAGCAATGGGACAAATAAAAACCAGAAAATTCTGAACAACTTTTGACTCTTACTACTTCCCTTACAATAGTGATATATATCCTGAAACAAGATTCTGAAAAACAAACAATCCTGAAACTTTCATATATAATCTACTTTGGAAAGCAACTCTACTTCTATTAGAGAAAATGAAAGGGAACTAAACACCTTATCATACTATGATGTCACTCTCTCAATCCAGTGACTTTCCCATGTCTCCTGAAATATATTCATGGTTCCCAGAGAAACACAGATCCAATTAGGATAAAGATCACTAATGAAAAGAGAAATGCTACTATGTTAGCTGATCATTTGGTATCATAGTGGTCTTAAATAGAACTATAAGTGCAAAATGAAACCTTATGAAAATATTTCTTTGCAAAAACAATCCAGCAATCCGGATGTGCTGAAACTGTTTAGGATATTGCTAGCATAGAAATGAAAACACAAAGAATACTTTGAAAATCAGTGAAACCTCAAATTGGAGAAAAACTGGGCTAGAAACAGGCTTTATTAGTAGGTCCATGAAATATTTCAAGGTAATGAATTTTGCCTACTTTTATAAAAGCGTGACACCTGACAAAGAGTTCTATTTTGGGGAAAGACTAACATTTGGTGTATTACACAAAAGGCATGGCTTATTGCTACTCCCAAAAGCTGATTTACTACAAAGGGATCAAGGGCAAATCTGTAATAACTGCAGTAATTACTGTAATAACAGCAATAATTGCTGTTAATAATTCCAAGTCTGAGATGGCTGGAAATGGACTTTCATATTTTCTAGAGAATAAGCCTTACAAAATTAAGAAAAATATCTGCTGTCAAATAACAAATTTTTAATTAATTAATCCACATATAGAATATATGCATCAGATGAAAGGAATTTAATCACTTATGCATTTTCACATAAACACAAGGAGCACCGATACATGTAGAAAGCGTCATATAGCTTTATAATTCCATTTGATATCATCCATAGCTATTACCTGCTTCTTAAAAATGCATAGAAAAATCAATCATACTTTTACATATTTAATACAGCTATTTAGTTATATACTTATACAATTATTAAGCAGAAATATTGATAGTAACTATACTTTTCTAATATTGTCTATATACCAATTGACTATAATTTAAGTCTCTGCCTTGGATTTGATTTATATCTGCAACATTAATAATTTTAGTAAGTTTCCTGAATAAAAAATGCATTCTAAGTCAAGTCACAAATCTACCACCAAAATGTCAAATCACTGAATGTCATCCAAGTAAGCTATGGTTTTGAATTTAGGTTAATGGCTTTACAGTAACTAGAACATTAAATATTTTGAATATTAATATGTATATTGTATAGTGAAAATATTGTTTCAATAGATGTTAAATGCTATTTAGTCTTAGACTTTTTTGAGTTGGATGCAGCTCTGGACATCACTTAACTTAAACTTACTCTATTTTTAGAAGCTATAACTGAAATCCTTGATCTTATGACAGTCCGGTAACCTAGACTAGAATACCATCTTCCAACTTGTCAGTCTAATGTTCTTTTTGCCAAGCCATGAAGATGTTTACTATGAAGCACACAATTAGTTACCAAGGTTTCCACTGACACAGAAGTACCACTCGGTAGATAACATTCTTCACTGGCTTACAAGAGAGGCTATGATAAAGCACAGCAAAAACCTGACCCAATCCTGCTCTGTACTGAATGACATGAAACAAGCAATTAGTGTACTCAGTGCTTCCCTTTCCTTAATTATAAGACATGGACTCTGGTAATTTAAACTAACCTACTTAATTTGGTTGCTGTAAGAAGTGATAATAAAAATAACTCCAAAGCATACAGCATAGCTAAGTACAAACTAAATGCTTAATAACAAAAACCCATCTCAACTATATTTAAACCAAGAAGCAATAACCACTTTGAGTCATAATTAGGAAAGAGTACAGGAGCTGCTCTGTGTCCTTGCAACATCCGAGCAAGTTAATACTGCCATATATCTAACAAGTTCTGCAGCTCCCGAGATTGTTTTTTAGTTGTTTTTTCTCATAAGCTAAGAAAGTATGGTATTTTATAAACTATCTTTGTGTTCACCTAAGCCATGCAATAGTTACCAGTTGGGAGCCTGTGAGAACTTTGATTTCTCAAAGATGCAGCTGAATCCTAAGCAGAGAGCAGGACTCAGGGCCTCTATTTTTACTAATAAGACCTGCGGAATTCACTATAGCCTCATCCCACAACCAACCTATGCAGAACCGAAGGCCTGTCGAATATTATTCCCTTATAGTGATACACAGCTTCCCAGGTGACACGCAAAATTGTCCAGCTTGAGCTGACTTGCAAAAAGCAAATAAAAGCTTATTAACTGTATTTACTTAGATAAGAAATGGATCTTGCAACTGGAAAGGGTGGGAAGAATCAAGCAATACAACTTGTAATAGCTAAGTCTTGGAAATAAGTTAGATGCCCAGCAACAGTGGAATGGACAAAAAAGGTTATTATTTTTTAATACAAAGTAGTATAATCAGCCATGACGGAGGACAAATTGGAGACATTTATAGGTAAATGGATGTAACTTGAGACCATATTCATAAGCGAAATAAGTCAGCCCCATATGTGTAAACATTGTATTCTCACTAGTGTGAGAAAATGAATAAGAAAACAGGGTCTGAAATATACAATGGATATTGTGAACTGGACACAAACTGTCAAAAGAAAAGACAAACTGAGATGGGGGAAGGAAGAAAAGGAAAAAGAAGAAATATAAATGTGTGTACACAAAATAGTTTTATAGCTAGCTTCTCTTAGTTTCTTGAAAAGGTGTGCGCCAATATTGTTTAGACAAGATATCACCTATATCTGTACTCTCGGTTTAACTGATATTAAGACAACCATCTGCGATCCATCAACGATTGTAACTGTCCTACTAACCTGTTTTAAAATTAGGTTTCATTGTTTATCTTTTTTTCTCTTTAAAACATAAAAAGGGATGGAAGGGGGAGGGGAGTGGAAGGGAAGGAGGGAAATAAAACTACTTAAGAGACTGTCCCCAAACAATGACTGCAATCCTATGTATTGCAAAACAGTAATTAAAAAAAAAATCACAGCATGGAAAGAAAAGAATCAATAAGGAGGTGTTAAAAGCGGTGTAGAATGCAAAGTTAAACAAAGTGAGGATACGCAACCTATGGAAAATAGACTAAGGTCTATAGTGTATCTGTGGCAGAGCGCTTGAACAGCATACATGACGCCCTGGGTTCGAGATTAGCTTCCTCTTTATGCTTATTTGTTTTAACATGGACTCGTTATGATGCACATAAAAATGTTACTTTTTATGGAAAAATTAATTTGCATTAGTCTCTTCTATTACAGGGAGTTAGGTACTGAGATGTCCACATCAAAAATGAAACAGGAAGGTTAGAAATGTTGAATAGTTTGTATAGGCATGGGAACTGGATCCCACGCTTGGTACGAGTCCTAACAACACTTGTCTGCCAAAGCCGCTGTGGGGCGTGAGCTTTTCCCTGCAGTAAATACTGAAGTGCAAATTGTAAATGATTTCCAACCATTTCTAAGCTTACGCTCAGCATGCGTTTTTCTTAACCTATAGTTTCCATTTCTGAATTGTATGTCTCCATCTCAAATTTAAACAAGCACTGTTTTCAGTGTTTAATTACAATTTAATGGAAATACAACTTGCACTCAAATTAGCTTTTAGTTTTCACATCACGAATGTGTATCCAAGTTATTGTATCATTATAATCTCATGTTATAATGGTTTCATAATGCAAGTCCCTGCAGGATTGAATTAGTAGTTTCCTATGGTAATCGCCCATCACTATAATATCATAATCACATAAGCACAGTCCCCACATGCTTCCACTGCAATCATTTTGACATTGTGAGAGCATTTTAATAGTATTAGCTCAGATTCTCCAGAGAAATCATCTCATCGTCACTGCATTACCATATAAGATTAATAGTGATGGAGCTGAGTTGTGGCGAGATGAGAGCTTAAAAACAAAGTGATGCTGAACATTAGGATGCTCAAACCTGTCACTGCGCCCTGCCCGGTGGCCAGGTCACCGCCTTAACAGGACCTATGGTGCTCTCTGTGACAGTACGGGCGGTGGCTTCTGTTGTTCTCTTTGTTTGTTTAGGACTCACACCCCAGTGACACATTGGGTCAGTCTCTCTCAGTGATCCTGAAAGAAAGGTCAGACTTGGTTCCTGTCTTCAAGGAGTTTACCACTGAGTCATTTATAACCACGTATCAAGAGCCTACAGGTAAACGTAAGGACCACTGTGCTGATAAAGTGCTTCAAAGTGAATGCCAGTACCTAGGGGTGAGAGCAAACAAAGTTTTCCTGAGCAAGAAAGGTTTAAGAGTTAAGTAAAGATTATGTTGTACTAAGCACAATGACCCAGAAATGGGATGCATCTTACTGTGACTCTGGTTAGCATCTTTTATTCACTAAGTCTGGGGGGAGAAAAGCCTCCCATGATGCTAATAGTAGGCAAAGCCACAGCTCCAATCAAGAAGACAGCAGGAACAGGGTTGCATGCAGGTGGTCTGTGCTCACTACAACTCCTGCGGAGGGTTAATTCTTAAAGGAACCCCAGGAAGAAACGCGGAGTCCTTCAGGAGGTGGGACATACTGGGAGATGACCAGGTCATGCTCATGCTCATGAAGGGATTATTCTGGTTTTGAGGAGTGGACTGGGACTCGTAGAAGTGGGTTCCCAAGAGAGGAGACTGCTGCAAAAGAATGAGCCTCGCCTCTGCCTGGTCTCTTACTTTTACTCTTCCAACACATGCTCCTCCCACCCCTGCTCACCTACCTGCATTGGTGCAGTTCTGTCAGGGGTCCCACACGGACACTAGTGCCGTGCTGCTTGGACTCTCCAGGCACCAGAAGCAGAAGCTAAATAAACCTCTTTATTTACATCTTACCCAGGCTCAGCTATTTTGTAAAAGCCACAGAAATGGACTGGTAGGGGAAACAAATTTTCCTTTACAGGGAGTTCTATAATTTTTAGTACAGAGATGCTGGATCTTGTTTACTGTTCAGAGAAGTGTTAGCAAGCTGTGTCAGGATAATCAAAGGCCAGATAAAAGAAACTCTTACTCAGAAAAGCACTGCCCAGCCCCCAACAGTCTCCTCTGTTTGCTTGTCATAGTCGAAAACACAATGTAAAATGACCATCACGGGCACATGACAAATGGCATGCACTGCAGAGACTGCCAGGATGCTGTGTTCATCTGAGGGGCCTCTAATCTTCTGGTGTTCTCAGGGGACACCACCAGAGAATTGCAAATGGGTTATCCTAACTCACAAAGAATCCTCTCTGCCCAGTATTTAGGTGAGGACAATGTCACAGCCAATATTTAGCACCGGGCCTGGCCTGTAGTGGACCTTCTATAAAAGTTTATGGGAAGATGAATAAATTAACTTGACTGGAAAGAAGGCCCAGCTTTTGGAGCTGCTGTGGGTCTGAAAACAAAAGGAAAAGGCTTGAGATATGTACCGTCTGGTAGCATTCATGGCAGAAAGCAACAACTGACAAAGCGCCTTGTATTATTAAAGACTCGCTTGGCCTCTTACGGTGTATCACAGCATTCTGAGGGGTAATGGTCATTAATTTTCCCTTCTTGGACTGTGGACCTGGGAGACCTCAGAATTACTCTGAGGTTCAGTTTGTGAAAAGCAGCAATAATGCTTTTTTTAATTGGAACACAGTAAGAATAAAGATACACTCTCTAGTGCTCAAAGCGACTTTTACCCACAAGCTGCGGAGCAGTATAAAACTATTACATAAAATTAGCTGTCCTTCATTAGGAACTTATTAACTTCACAGGTGAAGTCTTTGCAGTACTTGCTCTTCTACTCTTTGAGTTCTCATCTAGCTCCCACAAAAATTAAACTCTTTTTGACTTATTCTTTATTACTATAATTCATATCACAATTTTTTCTTTTGGTATTAATATCAAAATACATATTTATCACATACAGTTATTAGTTAGTTAGTTTATTTATTTGGTAACTTGAATCAAGCTCAGGACCTTGCATTTGCTTGGCAGGTGCTAAACTGCTGAGCTATCTCCCTGGCCTTTACTTGTTTTTGTTTTGGGTAGTTTTTATTACAATCACAGTTTTAAAGTTAAGAATTTGGAATGCTTAAGAACAGCAATTATATTTGTTATATCCAATATACCTTGATGAAACTTAGGAAAGGCTTTTCTCTCTTTTAAATGTACTAAAGGAAACAGATATAACTCCTGATTCAATAGGTTAATATTTTAATTTAGTAAGGTAATATTTTATTGATACAAATGATAGTTATAAAGTATCTTGAGTGGTACCAAGCATTAATGCTAACTTATTGTAGTAATGGACACACACTGGACAGCATAACGATCTTCTGAACATAATACTGTTTTTCCAAGAGGAAGGAAAACTAGAAGTCTACTGACTATAAATGTTGCCAATAAAGTTAAAATGCTACAAGTATGTCTCTGGATAAGGGAGTGTGAGGAACAAAGTTTTCTAATTAATAAAACTGATCCCTAAACTTCCTTTTAGATATAAGTTCCATGGCTCTGTATAGAAGGATGTCACAGCTTCTCCACTGGTTCAGTTTATTTAAATATTAAATGAGCAAGGATATATGTAGAGTGGGAAGTCAAACAGAACAATTCTACACAGGGAATATGAAACCAGTGATACACTGCTGTACGTGATCTTTATTGATGTGCCATGAATTAATCTTACTCAAGCGTATTACAGTGCTTACAATTCTATCAACTTACTAAAAACAGATTATCACTTACAGATGAATGAAATAAAAATATTCCACAATCTAGAAGTTCCAGATTATTATTTATAATCAGTCCATATACTGCTTGTGAAAAAGAATAAAACAGAGGCACAAATATAGAAGAAGGAAGGATTTATTAGTCTTCAAGTATATGATGTTATTTAAGGAACAAGGAATAATGTATGATTTTAAGTGTTATTTAGGAATGTATGATTTTTAGCTGTTATTTAGGAAATAACCATAAACTATTGGTTATTTCCTAAATAACAGCTAAAAATCATATATTAATGAGCAAGATAGATGTATATCAACTATACATATGCATAGTCTTTACAGTTTCTAATGCTTGCAGAAACATCTACAGAGCTTTTTCTAAAAATTCTGAGCCAAATGAATAACTAAGAATTATTTTTTTCTTTACTGAGTAGAGGTATAAATAAAAAAGTAGCCAATAATCTACTTGATTTTGTCAATGTTTTTATTTAAAGTTTGATTTGTATTATCAAAGCAGTTCAAAATTGTTGTAAGTGGTATATGCAAACTTTAAAATGCTTTAAGTATGCTTTTTATTTTAATGTGATCCAAGAAAAACAGTAATCAAGCCATAGACATTGCTTAGGATAAAGCTAACATTGAAAATTAGATTGGGTTTAAAAAGGACTATTTGTATGAAAAAGTGCTCCACATCACTAGCCATTCGTGAAATGCAAACAAAAATAACACTGAGATACCATCTCACTCCAGAAAGAATGGCTATCATAAGGAAATCAACCAACAACAAATGTTGGAGAGGTTGTGGGGAAAAGGGAACACTTCTCCACTGCTGGTGGGAATGTAGACTAGTACAACCATTGTGGAGGTCAGTATGGAGACTCCTCAAAAGAATAGGTCTAGAAATCCCATTCAAGCCAGCTATCCCCCTACTGGGAA
>PVKA01005636.1:78139-89560 GCA_004027165.1 Ctenomys sociabilis | reverse complement strand
ATTTCTTTTGACATGCAGAAGCTCCTTAAGAAGAGTTGATCCCATTTGTTGATTCTTTCAAGAGCTTCCTGTGCGAATATATGTTTGTTCATGAATTCTTTACCTACCCCTATGTCTTCAAGAGTTCCTCCTACTTTCTCTTCCAGGAGATTGAGTGTTTCTGTTTTAACGTTTAGATCTTTAAACCATTTTGACTTTAACTTAGTGCATGGTGATAGAGCTGGGTCAAGTTGTGGTATTTCTATATAATGGAGTATTACTCAGCTATTAAGAATGATAAGTTTGAAGCATTTATACTGAAGTGGATGCCACTTGAACATATACTCATAAGTGAAATAAACCAGACACACATATGTAAATATCGTATAGTCTCCCTAGTATAACAAGCGAAAAGCAGAAATACAAAAGGTAACGTACAACAAATAAAATCAATTGAGTCAGATAAGGCAAAGTGAATGGCATATGCTGCAGGATACTAATCAGCTTTTCTTCTGGATGGTTAACAACCTAAGATTACAAGTCAGAGTTGGAGAAATAGAAGAGCCACAAGGCCAGCCAACATTTTGGCCCTAGCCTTTCAAGGTCAGCAAAGGCTCAGGACATAGGAGAACCCGTACTGCAACATCATGAAACTCAGTTGAGCTCCAAATTTTCTGAACAAGGAGATTATAGAGCCACAGAGGAAAGAGATTGAAGTTCTAAAGTGTGCCTGGGGAGAGTCACATGAAGAGAAAACTTTCTCTCAAGCTCTCAAAGAGAGCAAACTGGTCAAGCATTGGCCGTGACTCATCCACATGGATGACACAGACAAAGGAACTACAGAATAATGTACAGGACTACAAGATAAACCCTGAGAGGACTTCACTGACCTTCACTGAACTTTATAGGAAATATGAAGTTCAGGTGTTGGTATATAAGTCTTGATCTACCTAGGTCTTAACCATCCAGCAGAAAAGTATAAAAATGAAGTATACATCGTGAGCCCATAATATTAAGCTGAGCTGTAAATGGCTATGGTCGACAATTTCTTTGAATAACTCACTATGGTTGTAGAATGCTGGACTGTGTTGGATTGTGTTGTCGCGTTCAAGCACCTAAGTTAGTTGAATGTCAATGGAGTGCCCACTTTTGACAGGGGTAGACAAAGGAAGGGGTGTAGAAAGAAAAAATCATGATGTGTGTGTATAGACAGTACAGTTGGGATAGATAACGCTGCGCTTCTACATAATTCTATGAGAGGCAAGATCTGCACTAATGGTGGTTGGACAGGATATTATGTCGGCTTCTAGTACTATGGTCATCCACTAGGAAAATAATTATTGAATTTTTGATATAATTCAGGTATAAAAAATAATTAAGCAGCTACACTCTTAATTCACTGATATGAGATATCTGCTAAAATAATATCTGTAAATATAATATCACATATGCACCTTGTATAATACCAAAACATTATGAAAACAGTTTGCAATGTATTAATTTATCGAATCTGTATTGTTAAGGTGTCTTGAAACTGAGTGACATTTGTACTTCAATAAAATGAAAAGAAAAAAAAACTAAACAGTAAGAGAGACTTTTTTAAAAAAAGCAAATGCAAAATAGTATTAAAAAAAAGTTACAAATGATACAGAATTTCACTAAACAAAATATGAATTCAGTAGTATTTGTTATATTGCATAGTGCTGTCTTCAAATTAGTTGCTCAGATTACTAGATAGATGCATGCAAAACTGGAAAAAGAAAAAAGTTATAAGAAATTAAGAGAAAAAATGAAAAAAGACAAAAACAATGAGCATTAACTGCTCCTTTCCATAGACCAGGAGAAATTCACACTGTAGTTATCCAAACCATCCATACATACATAGATATATCTCTTTTCCACACTCCCTCTCTTGTCCTTCTCATTGCAGTAATTCTTTCCTTTTGAACAGGTTCATTTCCTTTTCATGGTATGTATTGTACCCTTTAGATTTTATTTTCACTTTCAGTTTCTCACACTAAAGAGACAATACAGTGTTTGCACATGTTGGTCTAATTCATTACACCTCAAGAGTATGGTTCTCTAGGTGCATCCATTTACCAATAAAAGTCTCAAAATTATCCTTTTTATAGCTGAATAATACTCCATTCAAGCCGGCTATCCCCCTACTGGGAATTTTCCCAGAGGAACTGAAAACATTGTATTATAGTGATATATGTGTACCTATGTTTATAGCAGCACAATTTGTTGATAGCAAAATCTTGGAAACAACCAAGATGTCCATCACATAAGGAATGGATTAAAAAGATGTGGTATTTCTATATAATGGAGTATTACTCAGCTATTAAGAATGATAAGCTTGAAGCATTTATATTGAAGTGGATGCCACTTGAACATACATACTCATAAGTGAAATAAACCAGACACACATATGTAAATATCATATAGTCTCCCTAGTATGAGAAATGAAAAGAAGAAATACAAATAGAAATGTACAACAACAACTAAAACAATTGAGTCAGATAAGGCAAAGGGAATGGCATATGCTGTAGGGACTAATCACCTTTTCTTCTGGATGGTTAACAACCTAAGTTCACAGATCAAAGTTGGAGAAATAGAGTCATAAGGCCAGCCAACATTTAGGCCCTATCCTTTCAAGGTCAACGAAGACTCAGGACATAGGAGAACCTGTACTATAACATCATGAAACTCAGTTCAGCCCCAATTTTTCTGAAGAAGATTATGGAGCCACAGAGAAAAGAGATCGAAGTTCTATAGTGCCTGGGGAGAGTCACATGGAGAGAAAACTTTCTCTCAGGCTCTCACAGAGAGCAAACTGGTCAAGCATTGGCTGTGACTCATCCACATGGATGACACAGACAAAGGATCTACAGAATGAGGTACAGGATTACAAGATAAACCCTGAGGGTACTTCACTGACCTCATCAGAAACAAAAAGTACATGTTTTGGTACATAGGTCTTGCTCTATCTTGGTCTTAACCATCCAGCAGAAAAGTATAAAAATCAGGTATACAATGCGGGGCCATAATAATAAGTTGAGCTGTAAGTGGCTACAGTCAACAACTTCTTCAGATAACTCACTGTTGTTGTGGAATGCTGGACTGTGTTGGATTGTGTCATCAAGTTCAGGCACCTAAATTGGTTGAATGACAATGGAGTGCCCATCTTTGATAGGTGTAGACAAAGGAAGGGGTATAGAAAGGAAGAATCACGATGTGTGTGTATGGACAGTACAGTTAGGATAGATATGCCGTGCTTCTACATAACTCTGTGAGAGGCAAGATTTGCACTAAGGGTGATTGGACAGGATATTAGGTCGGCTTCTCATACTATGGACAACCACTAGGAAAATAAGGTAGAAAGTATTAATTATTGAATCTTTGATATAATTCAGGTATAAAAAATAAGACACATAAACAGCTATATTCTTAATTTACTGACAAGAAACATCTGCTATAATAACGTCTGTAAGTATATCATGTATGCACCTTGTATGATACCAGATTATGAAAACAGTTTGCAATGTATTTATCGAATCTATCTTGTTAAGGTGTCTTAAAACTGTGTCATTGATATTTGTACTTCAATAAAATAAAAAATAAATTAAAAAAATGAATCCATTGGTAAAAATACATCTTTAACCCTTCTTCAGTTCATGGGCATTTGGGTTGCTTTCAACATTTAGCTATGACAAATTGCACTGCTGTAAAACATGGATGCATGTTTAGGCAGACATGGGGACCGGGGTTCAAATCCCTGGCATACTGAGATAGCAGTTGAGGCTGAAAACAGGAGAATCACTATGAGTGATTTTATAGTGACATGGATAAATCACTGTGGTATGATTTCAGTTCTCAAAAAATATATAGGAGAGAAATAGCTGGGTTCAATGGGCACTCCAGTCCTAGATTTTTGAGGAATCTTCATTCTAATTTCTATAATGTTTGTACCAGTCTGCACTCTCATCAACAGTGGAGAAGGGTTCCTTTTTCCCTGCAGCCACTAGAGCATTTGTATTTGGTTGACTTCTTATTTTCTTTTTGTATTTAGTATAGGGTCTCACTACACAGAATAGGACTCATAGTGATTCTCCTGTTTTCAGCCTCAATTGCTGTCTCAGCATGCTGGGGATCAAACCCTGGTCCCTGTGTCTGCCTAAGTCCCCTCTGGGCACTTTAATCCACTGAGCTATCTAGCTGGCCATTTGGTTGACTTCTTGACAATAGCCATTCTTTCTGGGGTGAGATGGAATCTCATTGTTCTTTTAATTTGCATTTTTTGAATGACCAATGATGTTGATTATTTAAGAGAGACTTCTGAAGCAAATATGGGCTCTTTTCTTGATACACTTTAGACAAGTATTTGGAAATGGGAGCACATGCCTATAATCCCAGCACACTCTAGACAATTTAGCAAGACCTTGCTTCAAAATTAAAAACAAAATAATGTAATAAGATATTTGGAAATAAGTTACAATTTAAAATGAGTGAGGACATAGAAGGCAATAACAAACAATAATTCTGTGTACATCAAGCCATGTATTCTTGGGTACTTTTAATTGTAAGTATGCATCAAATGGAAAAAAAAATCAAGTCTTTCGACTTAAAATAAAAATGATTTGTACTCTCTGTCCTTGCCATTCTTAGTTTTAGTATAGTATTTGCATCACTGCTTCTTCTAAGAACTCATGTTCCCTAATGTCAGCTGAGCAAACAAAACAGCACACAGCCCAAAGAGGGAGTGCTGGGGGTCTAGGAGATTTAAAATGTTTTTCTCCATCTTTGACACTTGAAGAGTGAAGCATGACACTGTAGTTAGGGATTAAATTATGTAACATGATGACCAGAGGAGTGATCCTTCTAGTGAGAAAGTACTGATTTAGGATGACCATATTCTCTCACATAAAGACAAAGACCTGGAGAACCCTTTTGACACTGATTTATGCCTTCAACTTTACAGTCAAGGAAACTAAGCCCAAATAGAAAGCCATTGGTGTCTTTGGTCTGAAAAAAAAAGAAAAAAAATGTTTAAAGGCCTCCTCCCCTTCCCTAAATGAGTAAGTATAAATAATGCATAGTTTGTAGAAATGGTCTTAATGTGCAGCTAAAGATAAAATTTCTCTCACTCTGTAAGTATAAAGCAAAGAGAATGATTAGTCTTTCTTGGGCTGACTAAACAAGATACAGTATATTGTCCTAAAACCATCTTAACAGTATCATGAAAGTTTTGCTGTAGTGTACTTTTGGTATTTGATTTGAAAACTATTCCATAGCTTATTATCAAACAAATCAGTAATCTTTCAGCTAAAACAATGAAAAATGGGCAGTCACAATATCTAATCACCTGGTGTGTACAGCTAAGTGTTTACATTTTTCCTAATGAACAAAGATAAAAGTACAGGTGACTTTAATGTGTAAAGATTGTCTTTTAGTGCTTAGCTATGGAGGAAAATGTAACTTTTTGACACAAGCTAATCCCCAGCCTGTAAAGTTTCTAGCCTCAACTTTTTCTCTTTGGATCTGATTTAAATCAAAGATTATTTAGTGCTCCCTTCATAGAATTATTGTTCCAGTTTTAAAAATTTTGAAGACTTAGAAATGTTTCTGGTCTTTGTTGATTTTTTTTCCTACCCTGCACTTTATACTGTTGAAAGATTTATGGCAAAGGTTTCTTCATCTGGGCACCATTGGCATTTGATATGGAGTAACTGTTTGTTGGGGGGCTGCCCTATGCATGGTAAGATGTTTTCAAAGTGTCTGGCTTCTTATCACGAGATGACAGTAGCATTTCCCAGTTTTGACCACCAGAAGTATTCCAGTGTTCCCTGGAAGGGAAAACCTTCCCATTGAGGTCCTCCTTATGAATTTGGATGAAAACTGACAAGCCATTGAAAACATACCTATTCTATTCGTGGTTAAAAATTAATCCAACTATAGCAGCTGTATGTGCAGGATTTTTCCCACATTAATACTTGTTTTCACAGGTGATATCCTTTTTGCATTTTCTTCAAATGAATTTCTTGTATCATATTAAAAGACTATTGATTAAATTGACTTAAATTGAAAGCTAAAGCAACCACACATCACTTAGGTTTGTTAAAAAGGTTAGCCTCTCTATCTACTTCTTAGTGGAGAAAAGCCTTTAATAATTTAATAAACAATACTATATCCTTTTCTAGGTAAATTAACATGTAGCAGTTGAAAATTTAGAGAGACTAAAAGGTCACCAAGCCACTACATTGCAGAATTAAGTTGTGAATTGTAGCAAGCCTAACTTAGGGGTCTTCATTCACTATTCTCCTTAACAGCAATTAACATGAGTCACAGAATTACCAGTGGACTTCTCAAAGTCCCTGAGACCCTATCAGAACTATGTTGTGATATTATAGACCTTATTTGCCCTTTCACTTTGTTGAAATATGCACTGATGATTATAATAGCAAAAATGAGAAAACTGCTAATGACTTAGTATATGCAATTTTATTCACAGCCAAACAAGAGAAAGTTCTCAACCATTCATACATCTTTAATATCTGTTTCAAAGAGGAAAGATACATAAAACATCAGCATATCATATTTAATTTTTGTTTCAAAGAAAAGCATATGTATAAGTTTAGGTTTTTTTCATAGAATATCAGGAGAAATAAGTTACAGTTTTCAGCTGCCAATATTTGAGGATGTTTTTCTCAAAAATCACTGAAGTGGATTTAGTATGTATGTTCAGGAAAACAACCAACAGTATTTGTTGCCAGTTGATAGAATACAGGTTTCAAATGAATTTTATCTACCACTGTGATCTTGGAAAATGTATATATTGTGTAATGGATTATGTCAGTATTTTTTAGATCTGGAAAACACAGGGAACCAATTTTCTAAGATTACTAATGCCTGGTGTAGGTTGAGACTCCCTATTGGAATGCTTCAAACTCCAAAGCTTTTTGAGTGCTGACATGATATCTAATAGTTTTAAATTTCATATCATTTCAGACATTGAGATGTTCACTTGGTAAAATCTTTGCAAATACTCCAAAATGCCAAAATGTGAAACACTTCTAATCACAAGCTCTTTATGTGAAAGATACAACTGGTATTATGAAAATATGAGTGAAAAAAGATCTATTCAAAGTGCAAGGTAGATAATAGATTTTAATGCAACAGACATATTATCAAAAGTTTCATAATAAGGGTTCAGATTCTACATTGAAACATTAATCTTTAACAAAAGTAATGAATTTTGTTGAAGTATCAAAAACATTATACCTTTGAATTGCAGCCTCTAATCATTAACCTTCACTGAGATCACAGAAAATACATAAGCTTTTGCTTAGGGTTTTCGAGCGGGAAAAGTTGTTGGAGAGGGAAAAACAGATAATCCCAATGGGTAGTAGAGAGACTTGTCTGACAAGCCCCAAATAGGATTACATAATCTACACAAAAATTCAAGAACACATTGAGGTTAAAAGCAGCTGTCTAGTAGATGGTCCTACTACTATTAAAAGCACTGAAGCTGGGATTTGAACCCAGATTCTCTCAGTAAGACTCACTGCTCTTTCTCAATACTGTGACATTTACATAAAGGATGGCTACACAATACTGTGGTTCTGCCATCCTTCCTAGTGCAGTTTCAAAGATCATTATCATTTCAGTGATGTATTTTGTACAAGCCAAGGCTTCAGTATCTTCACGGTGCCTGACATTCAGTTGCCAGGAAGTGCTTGCTGAATAAATGGGTGTAATATACCTGCATATTGGAGGAGATAAAAATGCCGTGTCATAGTGACATGTGTTCCTATGTTCATAGCAGCATAATTTGTGATAGCCAAATTTTAGAAATAACGAAGATGCCCATCACCTGAGGAATGGATGAAAAAGATACGGTATTTTTTATGTAAAGGAGTATTACTCAGCTATAAGAATGATAAACTTGAAGCATTTGTATTTAAGTGGATGCCACTCGAAGATATACTCATAAGTGAAATAAACCAGACCCACAAGTATAAATATTGTATAGTCTCCCTAGTATAAGAACTCAAAAGAAGAAAAACAAATAGAAAGGTATAACACAATTAAAAGGAAAGTGAGAACTTGAGGATTAGACAACAAAGGGCAAGGAAAAAAGCCATACATTTATACACACAGGATGGGTAAGGCAGTGATTCTGAGAAACATCAGCAGGTTTTTGAAATTAGCAGTTAATTGGTAGGATTCTCACCCTGACTAACAATATATGCTGATATCTGTGAACTAAACAACTGCACTGAAGACAGCAGTATGTAATAGGGTCATGCTTGGAATGCCTGTCATTCTGGTTTTCTAAATATGTACTGCTTGTCATGACATACCAATTATTGCTATACTGTCTCTCAAATAAATGTGTTTTTTAAAAAAGGGTAATAAATAAAAAAAGAGACAATTAAAGTCACAGGACTGTCCTGCTACAGTGCTATATATGGTTAGATTTCTGAATCTCTATAAAAGTATGTAATTGTTTATTCATATTTTCTTAATTTTTTTATTTTTTTCTTCATATTCTGTAGGGACTTAAAGTTTAACATATTAATATTTGATGGACAATACCTGTTCCATGTTATGCCTAAGATGTTTGGTATTCCGACAGATACATAGATTAAACCCAATTGCATATATTGTAGGGTAATAATAAGCTTCTCTTCTGGAGGGTTAACAACCTAAGTTTGCAGACCAAAAAATTAGAGAAAAAGAAGGACTGCGAGGACAGCCAACATTTTGGCCATAGCCTTTCAGGGTCGTTAAAGACTCAGGACACAGGAGAATCTATACTGTAACATCATGTAACTCAGTTGTGTCCCAAATTTTCTGACCAAGGAGATTATGGAGCCACAGAGGAATGTAATTGATGATGTAGAGTGTGCCTAAGGAGAGTCACATGGAGAAAAAACATTCTCTCAGGCTTTCACAGAGAGAGAGCAAGTTGGTCAAGCAATGGCTGACCATATGGCTGACACTGACAAAAGATCTACAAAATGAAGTACAGGGTTTTTTGATAAATCCTGAGGGGAGTTGACTGACATTATCGGATACAAAAGTTACATTTCTTGTTATATAGGTCTTGCTTTATCTTGGTCTTAACCATCCAGCAGAAAAGTATAAAAATGAGGTATATAAAGTAAAGCTATATTAATAGATTGACTATACTGAAGACTCAAGTCAACAACTTCTGACATTGCCAGTCCTATGGAAAACCCATTACTATTATGGACTACTAGACTATACTGGAATATTTTGCTGAATTCATACACCTACAATATTTAAATGGCATGGAATATCCTTCTCTGACAAAACTAAACAAAAAAGGGGATACAAGTGAATGACCATTTTGTATCTGTATATTCAAAATAGGATAGATACACAGCTGCATTCCCTTAATTTAATGAATAAAAAGATTTGTTCTAATAGTTTGTGAACAGGATATCATGTCTGCAGCTATAGTGAATAACCACTAAGACAACAATATGCAGAGTATTTATTATTGAAACTATCCTACTAAGCAGTTTTGAACCTGTGTCATTGTTTCTCAATAAAATTATTTTTAAAAAAAGGAATATACCTGCATATTTCTTTCTTAATGTGTATAGTTAATAATACATCTGTGAATGTTTCATCCATGATTATCCTTTCATCAGTTAACTTTTCTTACAAGAAAATTACACAGAAATAAAGCTGTATGTATTTTTCTCTTAATGTTAGGCAGGTTTCAGTGTCCTGCACACTTAGCATTTTGAATAGAAAGCAGCTTCCTTCAGAGACTCACTTGAACTAGTTTTTGTGCTCCTGGCTTTTTACTTCCAGCTCTTTAGTATAGTGAGTCCAGAATGGAACCTCTTGGCATCTTCCGTAGCTGGGAGTGCCTATAAAACCATGCCATCCTAGCTTTCAAACTCAGAGGGGAAAAATACATTGTTGTATGGTGTGACTTTAATTGCTTTTGCCCCACCTATGAGTGCATGAGGATTTGGGACATAAACTATAACATGTATTATATTTGTATAAATGGTACATAAGACACTTTATGTAGAGTCCAAAATCAAGTTGCCACTATCCATATTGGAAGTTTGCTTGAGCACATATGACCAGATAAAGAATTGGCAGTTTCTAATTATAAGCAGACAGTTAAAAATTCTTTTTAGCTACATAAACAGTTTTGGCTGTGAAGTTGATGTGTAAGGTGAAAATTCTTTAGGAAAATACAATATTGGAAGCTACTGCAGCATTAAGAAGATTGTAGCTTTTCCTGCAGCATTAAAAAGATTGTTTTACTGTTTTTATAAACAAATATGACAAAATGTTAAGATTTGGTAATTGTAGGTTAACAGTATATATCTGTATTATACTATTTTGAACTCTACTGAAGTTGAAAAATCTTCAAGAAAAATTATTTGCCTTTCAAAATGAACATATATTCGGTGCATGTCCTGTTCCTAAAAACCACAGACTAAGAATGATAACCAACATAATTTAGTATTACCTCATTTTTACTTCACTTTTATCATGTGTATGTAAAGCCATAGGGATTATGAATTTAACTAGAGTTTATAATCATGTTTTAACCTGTTTAGAGACTCTCATTGCAATTTTTTTCTTAATAAAATTTTAAAAAATAAAATCATATATTTTATATTACATGGCCTTTAACTTAAGATGGCAAAGGCACTGATATATTTTCTTTTTCTGGTATTAAAAGTTACTTAGTAAAGATTTGTTTCCATTAAAAATGTATATATTTAAAAATGTTATACATATTTAATATAAAATATTTTGTTTTATTATAAAAATATGTATTTAAATAATAAACTGCACATTTTGTGGTGAGAAGCTTGCAAAATGAAAAGTGAGGTGTGGTAAGAGAAAGTATCATATTTTTCACTTTTTTCTTAGAGCTTTTTTGACAGAGGAAGTCAAAATGGTCCTCTTACTGAAAGCTGGATATTCTTTCTAGAATTAATTGCAAACCAACAGGTTATAAAAGTAATTATTTCTATCTAAATTAGTCTTTTTAAGCTTTAACTGAGGTTGAAGCTAGTATGATATCAGAAATAAGAGAGGACCAATCCTATAATTTTTTGTTGTTCTGATGGAGGACATAAGTAAACTGTAATTAAACTTGACTGACTATAAAGATACAAGATCTTAACAAAACTTGTAAGGAGAGAGGAAAAAAAGCCTGAAACAGGAGGATCACAAGTTCAAACCCCTCCTGACTGACTTAGCAAGATTCTGTTTCAAAAAATAAAAAAGGTCTATGGCCATAAAATGTTGGGTCGAGTCCCTAGTACTTCAGAAATGGATGGGGAAGGAGACTGGTCTTGTAAGCAGTTAAAGGAGTAGGAAGTATCTTTTTGTTTTTTTTTTTTTTTTTTTTTTTTTTTTTTTTTTTTTTTTTTT